>JAVQJG010163508.1:0-14422 GCA_036024015.1 Craterocephalus amniculus
AGAATGAAAATTAAAAAAAAAAAAATTCACCTGTCAAATGATGATGTTTTCCTTCTCAGGCCAGTGCTGAACAGCAGACAAAGATCCAAGAGCTGCAAGACAAGCTTGCCAAGGTAAAATATATTTGCTGGGAAGATAAATGAATAATTTATAAGCTTCTGCCTCTAAAAGCAACAGCGGTTAACAGATGAATGTATTAATTCTCTTTATAACCTTCCTGACCTCATTATTCTGGAAACTTCTTTTCAAATTTGTGCTCAAACTACACTTAAATCATCTTTTAATAGCAGAGTTTCTGTTCAGCTATCAGCAGGCCAACAGTTGGTCTTATTACATCGGCTCTTCTTGTCTTTTTTTTCTTAGAAATGTATATTTAAAAGCAAATCCATTTTCTGAAATGAAATTAAGCTGTGGTGCATTGTTGAAGGATTCGGTAATACAGCAATACTGAGAAAATTTGTGACTCATGTATGCATATTCGTCAGGCATTGAAGGCCAGTTCCGAGGCGACTGACCATCTTCAGAGTATGAGAGTAGCCAAAGAGCGTCTGGAGCGGGATCTAGAGAGGCTTCAGAATAAGGAAGACTCAAGTGACAGCCTGCGCAGGCGTCTCCGTGAGACTGAGGTACTTTCACAGCTCGGATCTCTTACAAACTTCCACTCAGCCATATGTTTTCCATCTTCTGTCTGCTCCTTCTCAGTATTCTGTGCATTAGGCTGTTTGTTGCATTGCAGTGTTACACAACTCTTCACAGAAAGTGGTCCATAAATAAATCTGTCCCTAACCTTGACAAAGCACAAAGAGCAAATACATGCAGACGTGTTTGCATCTGATAAACACTTGTGGTATTATCATGTGACTTTTTATATTTCCCAGTCAACGGATCCCACTTGCTGATCTGTTTCTGGGAGTCCAACAGAGTAAAACTGTTAATTAAAACTCATTAAATGGATCAAGAAACTGGTGTTTAGTTTAATCAAGTGAATTAATGTAGATTTTTGCTCATTTTTTTTCCAAGCTCACCAAAGTGTGCAGGTTATAATGTTCATCATCAGCAGCAGCCTTTCTCTTGTTTTACTGGGTCCACCAGCTGTGAAATCTGCTATAACTTAGCTTATATAAAAAGATTTAGTTTCATAAATATTCTGCTTTATAATGTGGGAGAAAAATATTCGGGTCAGTTTTTCTGAGCTTTAAAGCTTATCTTATCATTTGAGCTGAGCTTTTAGAGACATCTGTAAAGAACAATAAAACATATTATCTGCTTAAATGCAAGCTGATTCTACCACTGATGTCACTTCTTCCATAAAGTGTAAATCTTAAAAGTTCTTTCACAGCTAAAACAAATATTCAGTCAGAATGATGTTTCTTCACTATCTGCAGGATGGAAGGAAGACTTTGGAGAACCAGGTGAAGAGGTTGGAGATTGTTGAACGCAGAGAGACAAAGCTGAAGGATGAACTTCAGAGCAAAGCCCAGCAGATTCAGCAGATGGCAGATAAGATTCTGGTAACCCACCTTTCATCTCATGTGCAGGGATAAAACAATCCGGGGAGGTGTGAGATAAACATAGCTAACTGTCATCATCGCAGAGGATGTGTGAGATTTCACAACAATTTGGTGAAAAAAGGTCAAGTTTTTCATTTGCTATCTTTACAAAATAACTTGAATAGTAAGGTAAAGCAAGTTTATTTGTATATCACATTTCATGCGCAAGAAAAAATACCAAGTCCTTCACACAAAACATTGAAAGCATTACAGATGCTGCAAAGAAAGCATTAGAGAGTAATAATCACAGATGTCTTTCTGACTGGAAGCCAGTGTGAAGACTTTAAAACTGGTGTGATGTGTTCAGATCTCTTAATCCTGGTTAAAAGTCTAGCAGCAGCATCTGGATGAGCTGCAGATGTTGCATGGATGAGTTTCTCCTGGTCTTTATGGGAGACTAAACTTTTTATTCTGCTGATGTTTCTGAGATGGTAAAAAGCTGTCGGCTCTGATGTGGCTGCTGAAAGTCAGATCTGAGTCTGTCAACACTTCAAGGTTACAAAAACTAGGTCAGTGAGCCTTTGTCTCCAGGTGTTTACCAATGCTGACCCTCTTCTCTTTGCTACCAAACAGAATAACCTCAGTTCTGTCTTCATTCAGTTGTAGAAAATGTCCTTTGTTTTGTTTGTTACACTGACACTGACACAGTAAGTCCACTGGTCTGCAGTCGTCTGGTGATAAAGACACAAAGTTGTGTGTCATCGGCATAACTGTGATAATTAATGTTAAAGTTTTTTAATATTTTTTTAATATTTGACCCAAGAGTTAAACAGAACTCTTATGTTTATGTACAAATAGGAGATACAACACTTAATGTTAAAAAGTCCACATGCTGATCAGATCTGAGTTTTGCTGTTCAAACAGCTTGGTCCCATCAATCAACAGCCTTCTTACCATCTTTAAGCTTCAGGTAAATGGATTTCATGTGTCACCTCAAAAACAACCAGTTTATTCTGCAACTGGTTAAATAAAACTGCCAACGATTCCCTTGAATGATCAAGAGAAACATGTTGCTGGACTAATGATAACTTTAAAGAACTGGTCTTTGCAGGATGGTGTACTTTCACCTCTTGCATCGTGTTATATTGATAAGATCAACATAAGGTGATAAAAAAATGTTATAAAAGCAGAAGTGAAACTGTTCTTCTAGATGATATTGGGATTCAAAAGCTAACTTATGTACGCTGACTAACACAAGAGCCTGCTATGCTTTGACTGTTAGAAACAATGTTTTAAACAGTTATAATCTGTTAAACAGATGAAAATAGCTGCTTGACAACACTGTGTTGTAAAAGTATGTAAAAAGGTGAAACGAACAAGAGTTTATGAAAAATTATCTACTAAAATGATTACTTTGTTGATGTACTTCAAAACAGATTAAGCTTCAGTGGCCATCATGTTTGCATGACTCTTGAAAAGAAATGATGACATGCTCCACTTCCAACTTTTGCATCCTTTTTAAAATAAGTCAAATAAACCTGTATATATATATTAATACAGTTGAATTTGCCCTAAACTTGATGTTGGACACATATTTTCCTGCTTCTTTAGTCAGACTGTTAATCGACACATCTTAGCATTTCACTGTTTTTCCAGCCTTCACAAATGCAGCATCATCTGACAAAATGACTTTTCTGTGGAATGAATTCAGAACGTACATGTGTGAAGACCTGCCAAAGTTAGCAATCAGATTGTGATTAAGTGTTAGGAGCCCTCTCCCTTTTCCAGATATGAGTGTTTTTTAGCTGCTTTTAACCTTCGGTGTTGTGATCATCTGTTGATATTTTTGCTCAGGAGCTGGAGGAGAATCTTCGAGAGACCCAAGGCACTGCCCAGCGGTTAGAGACTCACCTGAAACAGAAGGAAAAGCTCTTCGAAGACAAGATAAAGGTTTGTTTTCCAAATTTACAATATTCAGACATTTTTCCGCTACATAAGCCAACAGTCAAGCTCACCCCAGCTAACTTCCAGGAAAAGCTCTGAGCTGTTTGGTGGCTTGGTTGTAGCCGGTTCATTTGTAGGTGTTTAGGAGATATTCAGTAGGTCTTCTTCGCACCATTCTCTGTCCTGTTCAGTGATATCCTGGTTATGGCTCTGTGGGCTGGCTGGCATTGAACAGGTGCTGGAGGCTCAGATGAAGGCGGACATGGCTGATAAGGAGATGCTGGAGTCCAGTCAGAGCAAATATGAGGAGGAGGTGCGGGAGAAGTGCAGCGTCATCAGTGAACAGAAGGCGGTAAGAACTGACCAGCTTGGAAATGACACCAGTTCATTTTAAAATTAATCACACTGACACAGATCCGTGTTTGGAACAATCGCATTGCAAATGGGCCTTAATTTACCACATTTATATCAAATATGTGAAGATTCAAGTGTACTAAAGGTCTCATTAAAACAGAAGTCCCGTTGTCCTGAATTTCTGCTCAGACCATTAACGCGATGGACTCAAAGATGAACAGCCTGGAGCAGAGAATTGCTGAGCTGTCTGAGGCCAACAAACTGGCAGCCAACAGCAGCATCTACACCCAGAAAAATATGCAAGTTCCTACACATCCTTTATATTCAGTATGATGGTAGCAATAGAATGTTTTAGCTATTTTTTATCCTAACAAAAGCTTTTAAGGCAATAAGGTTGCAGGTTGTGTAAAATAATTAACAGATTAATCAAGACGATCACAGACCGATGAGTGTTGCTTTAAAGCGTGTGACGTGTGATCTGTCAGGAAAGCCCAGGAAGAGATGATCTCCGAGCTTCGCCAACAGAAGTTCTACCTGGAGTCTCAAGCTGGGAAACTCGAGGCCCAGAACGCCAAACTGGAAGAGCATCTAGAGAAAATGAGTCAGCAAGAGCAAAGCAATAAGAGCCGCGTCCTGGAGCTGGAAACCCGGCTTCGAGAGGTGAGAAGATATTACAGAGGGGGAGGCGGGGTGGGGGGTATTAAGCTGGTTTATTAAGCAGATTCATGTGTCGATAGGTGGCTGCAGGCTTTATTTCCCTCGGTCTTATTGGTTCTCTCCCAGTATTTGTTTCCTATACTTTATTGCATGTGCATTCATTTTAAGTCAAAATTTAATATATGCAGAGGATCTACAAAAAGTTTACTTTTCATTCCTCCTTCTATACCGGCCAAGTGTGAAAACACACCTGTGTATAATTGCATCCCTGAGTAAGTGAGGAAGGAATCATGGCTTCATGGCTTCCTGTGCAGGTGCAGCATGTAAATTGGATCTTAGATGCTGATTTATATTTATTCACACAGAAAAGTCAAACAGGCACCTGTTTGATTTGCTAAATAGAAATGAGTTCCTTCAGCATTTACATATTCTGTTTATGCTTTCAAATCATTATTTCTTTTAGATTTTATGTAAAACAAGGACATTTTTGATGAACTAGATTAACTTTTGCTACAATGAAATTAATGGAATTAAATGAAATGAAAATCACTTTATTAATCCCAGAGGGAAATTCAATGATATATTAGTTTGCTTGTTTTCTTTTAATGAAGGATAGTTACTTTAAATCAACAACTCTAGGCGTGTGTTGAAGAGTCTGGGTGGTGTTCATTTGGTTGAGTAGCTGCCCTGTGAGGCTACAATGCTGCAAACCCAGGTTTAAATCCCAGCCTGAGACCCATTCCCTGCTTTTTCTCATCTCCTGTCATGGTACCGAGAAATAAAAGCTGCTAGAATCCTTTAAAAAGTGTGTTGAGTAGCTTTTCCAGGAAGTATTTCTGTGAACTCTCGTGTTATTTCACATTTATGTATGTAATAGCAAGGTACATTTTCAGTCATGAGGCTCATCAGAGGATGCAAAATGCATCGTGTATAAAAAACATGTGAGGCCGAAAAAAAGACAATGGATTATAAAAATTTGACCAAAAGAAAATGATTAAAGAGATTAGTGCCATTACCTGTAACACAGCTGATATGATCATCAAATAAAACGGAAAAACAGACACAAATATCCGAGCAGCTGAACATCCCATGGAGGCAGAGTCGGCTGGGGTCGGGTATAATGCTGTGTCATCCCTGTGGAAAGCTGTGTATTGTCCTTGTGTCTCTGACAGCTCCTTGAGGTAAAGTGCCCTCACCTCCTCCTCCTTCCTGTCTGCCTCTGTAGATCGGGCTGGAGAATGAGGAGCAGAAGCTGGAGATTAAGCGTCAGGTGACGGAGCTGACCTTGTCCCTGCAAGAGCGCGAGTCTCAGATAAGCAACCTGCAGGCAGCTCGCCATGCCTTGGAGAGCCAGCTCCAGCAGGCCAAGACGGAGCTGGAGGAGACCACAGCCGAAGCTGAAGAGGAGATCACGGTGCTCCGAGTAAGAAGCAGAGCAAGTGAAGAAGATGATGATGATGATCTGCTTTGGTGCTATGTAATTCTGGCAGTGATAACTGTCCCTCTTTCTCCCCTGTCATGTCTCCTACAGGCACACAGAGATGAGATACAACGCAAGTATGATGCCTTGAGAGACAGCTGTGCAGTAAGCGCTCACTCTTTTTCTCCTTTTTTTTTTTGCTCTTTCACTCTCTCCAGGAATAGACAGCTTTCCTGGCAGCGAGCGTTAGCTGAATCACCACACATCATCTTGCATGACCTAAAGTAGCTTTGCTTCAGCCCATAAGTGTCTCTGTGACTCTCGGGAACTCATTTTAAAAACGTTTGACTCCTTATTCTGACCATTTCATCGCACCTCTCTTCCATGTGATTCTCTCCTTCTTAATCGTTTAAATACTAAAGAAATCCATGGCTGCAAACTGGGTCGAAGCAGCTCTAACATGATTGCCAGTGTCAAGGTGATAATTGCTGTTTGCAACACAGTTTTAACAATGGTGTTTAATTAATTCCCTAAACCATGGTGCACATTAACATGCAACGAGAGTTCAGGAAGATAATGTCTTCTATTAAATGATTTCAATTGTTTGACAGATTCACATTGTGGGAATCATTGCATATTATCTGATTATCTGGAACAATGATGCTTTATTTAGGTGTTAAAAGTAATGAAGTTCCATGCTCTGCTTGAAGTGCTGTTTATTTTATTACTAGACACCAGGAAAGGATCAAAACTGTGTCCTACCAACTTTGAGAAATTATTTATGGGATTTAAGGGCCATCAGATTCTCATAATATAAATCCTTATCAACAATACTACAGACCTCCTTTATCTGTTGCTCTACTTGTAAGATCCTCCCACTTAAAAACTGTTCAGTAGCAACATCCATAGATTCAGCTGGCCAGTGACCAGGAAAATATGGCCAAGTTCTTCTACAAGCAGATCTAAAAATGAGAGTATTTTTTAACCTGCAATATTCTTAAACATTGGTCTGATCAGTATTCTGCTTTTTAGATCATTTTGAGCTACAGCAGAATGTCATAAAGTGTTATTACTGTTAAATATATTATTGCCTCCGCTGTTGAGCAGGTTTTCTTAAGCAGAATTATGCAAAACTTCTCCAGCTTCACAGCTTCCTCCATACTTTATTCTTTTCTCTCCACCTCTGCATCTATGTAACATCATTAAAAGTGTTTAAATGAGCAAATGCAAGGAGTTATTCATGTCTTAACACTCAAAAACAGCAGGCACAACATAAAGTGAGACCACTGATGTAGTTCATGTAAAAATGGTGAGCTGCACTAATTCTTCTGCATGGAGCTGCAGCCATCCGATGAGGGATGGGATGTTCAGTCAGGACATTTAAACTTGTGTTATGGGAATAAGCAGGTAATGTAAGAATATATGAAAACTTAGTATTTATACAAACCTCACTATCGGTTCACAAACTGAATAAGACCAACCTTCAAACGAGAGCCTGCTGGTTTAAATCCTCCTCTTCAGAAACAAAGGAACAAATTACTGATTTAAGATTTTGTTACCCAGGGTGGAGCTGGAATCTGATTGGACACTCCAGGTGCCACATCACCTGTATCGCCGCAGCAGTTAGAAATAAATTGAAAGTGTTTTTCTAGTTAGTCATTATTGAACAGTGTTGACATTTGGCTGCACATTTCTGGAGATTTTGTGCATGTGCAAGTACAACTACTAATGCTATGTAGGGCTGTTAGCCTGATGTTAGCACGAAGCTAACATAAAGCACAGCAGTGCTAATCTAGTTGTATGCTAGCATTACATTTATTTTGAAATCATGTGGATAAACAAAGTCATCTTTAGTTTTCAGTGAGTGCATGTAAGGACTAAACTCGTGAACTTCAAGATTTTAACATTTGGAGCTGAAAATACTGTAAACCATAAAGATGCTCAGTGTCCGAGTTTGTTGGCGCCTACTTAGCTGGAGCTACATGATCCAGTTAAGGCTGCTAGGTGATTTTAAAGTAAGCTGCTGCATCAAAATGTGGAGAAAAATAAGCTATAACAGTCTTATTTTGTTTTGGAAGATATATGAAGGGAAATATTTCACACAGACAGAGCTGAACATGCAGATACCCACACAACTAACTGTGGTCCGACACAAGGATTCAGTCTTAACATTATCACCAAAACTGGAGAGAAGCCATTGATCCCCCTACGATCTCATACTGCACCACACAACTACCAACTTACTTTTCTATGGACTTATTTCAACTTCCAGATCCACATTATTAATATAAAGTTGTTTCGTTTCTCATGGTCTGGATGACCACAGTTATAGCAGTATGTTTGTGAACGAATGTGTGTGTTTAGAGAGAGAAACAACCATTTCCATCTTCAGTAGATATATTCCTCCCTTCCCCCATTAACTCTTGCCCCATTATTGTGAAAAAAGGTTTGCACAGACTTAGACATTTAATTTCACCATGGAGCCACTTTGTTACTTCAGAATTACATAAACAAATGAAAATGCTTCAATTTAAAGGCTATGAACCCATACTCAAAATCATTTGTGCTCCACAGTCGTATTTAATGAAGAAAAAAAGATCCATCTGTGTTTTGTACCATCAGTTCCCAGTAAATGTTTGATCATTTTAATTAAAGAAGCTCTAGCTGTGCCTCCACCAGCAGACCTGAGCGAGTTTTACTCAGCAGTGTTGAAGAATCAAAGCTCTGGATGTGATTTACCTTGGCTCTTCAAGTTGCTTTATGGATCAGATTGACAGATGCGTAGAGTAAATATAGATGCTTGCCAGATCACCGCTGCATCCATCCCACCGCTGACTTCTTGCCCCGCCTTCAGAATTAAGCTGATGCTGTCAGTCCCCTGCCTCCGGGGAACAGATGCACTGAGTCAGTGCACAGCAGACACAGCTAATTTATGTACTTAAAAGCTTTGCTTCTTTCCTCTGTCTCCTTCTAGTTCTGCACTGTATACATGTCCCCATCAGAGCTAAATATAAGAGGCTTTTAACAGGCAGCCTCATCAGCCTCTGACCTTCCTTTCCTTGCAGTGTGCTCACTGGTCACAGCTGATGAGGGAAACCAACTGATGCTGATGAAATGATTAGCATGCTGCTTGATCTTAATTCTGCGTGGGTTAAACAAGTTGCCTATACATATCATGCCAAAAAGATTTCTGCATAATCTCTCTGACCCAGACATCGGCATCGTGCAGCGGCAGAGTTCAGACTGTGTGGGGTGTAAGGTCAAGTTTATGTGCAGAGGAGCGATAATATGTACAATGTGTACATGTATAATGTTAATAAGATGTTTTCCTTTGGTGGAAATTGTAATATCAACATTTGCAATGCTCTGAACATCCCTTACTAATTAAACAAATGGGAGTCCAGTTTGTAGAGTTCAGTCGTTTTAGGCTTTGACACCTGACTTCAAAGTGGATGAACTAAGCTAAACCACAGCTGGTTGTGTAGTCAGACAGGAGCGGCCTAAGCTGTGGCTTCTCAGGTACATGTCTGAATTAAAGAAGTTAGAAATAAAGGGGTAAAAAGACCCCGATCTTTGGCATGACGTCGCTTTGATGTAGATGCAGTTAAGGCTATGCGGTTGACATGACATGACTACGTAATCAAAGCTAAAGTATTTCTGGACTCCTGTGATATATGGCATAATAGCCTGCATTGTGAATGTTACTCCGAACCTCTAAGAGCAAATGATGACAGTATGACTCAATTTCTTTTGTCTGTATTGGATTATAGAAACTGCTTTAACCTCGACCTCATCACCTGCATACGTAAAGCTTTTAGATAGATAAAGATTGTGACAGTCACCCATGATTTTCACATAGACCCATTCAGTATAAATAAATAATTTTTACAAAGGGATGCGGGAACTGCATAGTCAGACAATTAGACCACAGAACATCAGTTTATAGTCTGAAGCTTTTACAGAGTTTAAATATTTTCACTCAAGCCATATACTGACAGTTCAAGTGTCCTCATGGTCAAACCTGAACATCAAAAGAGAGATGAATGTTATTAGCTCTCTGGCTGTAGATTGCTAGATATATATTTTGTACTCTGCACCTTTTAACAATTCTAGCAATATAATTCAAAACTTTGCAGGACTTCAGCAAATCATAGAACAAAAAGACAGGATGTCTTTGGTCTAAATAGAAATAGAAATGGAAGTCAGATGGAAGTCATATATTATGTGTATATATATATAGTATTTATACAAACCTCACTCTCGGCTAGACACAAATGTGTATATATATACTGTGTATACATATATATATAATACATATAATATACGCACAATGTTTTTTTTCACCTGAAATTTTTGTTCTCATTTTATTCATATTTTATTTTTATGGTGAAATCACTATCATTTGAAGTAAAAAGCAGAGAAAAAAAATAGAACCTGTTTTGCATTTTTTTCATTGCATGTGTATATATATAGATAGATAGATATTGATATATATTTGGGGCAGTATTTTTTTAGAACTACACTATGTATAATGTCTTTCAGTTAATTCTGAATCTGAGTTTTGTGGCTATTTGCAGGTGATCACAGACCTGGAGGAGCAGCTGACCACGCTGACTCAGGAGAACGCTGAGTTAAATCGCCAGAACTTCTACTTGTCCAAGCAGCTGGATGAGGCCTCAGATGAGAGGGAGGATCGACTGCAGCTCAGCCAGGACGTGGACAGGCTGCGCCGTGAGGTGGCTGACCGCGAAATGCACCTCAATAACCAGAAACAGGTATGTGGCTGCTGGATCCTGCAGACATACTGTAGAAATTCTCTCTGTGTACACATTTTTGATCAAACCATTGTCGTGGGGACATTTTCACATCATGAGGAAAGTTTGTCCGGTCATCTTAACTTAAAGAGAAATATTTTCAGGTTGCAGATAGGATAAGAGTTAATACATATGTATTAAATGGAAATTTTCATAAGTACTTCTATCATTATTTATCCCATCATTTTCCATTTCAGTTGTTCTTTTGGACTTCCAAAGCATCCAAACATAAAAAGGCCCTCCTACTTAGATCATGCAGGGTCAATAGAGAATGCATGCAAGTCAGATGAGGAGCTGGCAGGAAAATACATGAAGGCAAAGTTCAGAAAGGCACAAATTAGATGCAGAATACCGTACAAGCGCAAAACTCATCAAGAGAGTCAGCACCCAGATGGGAGAGGAGGAAAATCTGAGGTTCATCTGTTTTCTGCAGAGGTGCAGATGTCAGTAAAAACCCTGACATGGCTCATACCAGACAGGGAAACGCTGCAGTTTTTCATTTATTCATTCTCTAAAACACCTAGCTTCTGCCTGACATGAATAAATGAGCACTCAGACAGTAGACGCTGGTTTTTAGAGTCAGTTGAATGATGAAACATTCACCTGACATGCGTTGATAATACTTTAATGTAATGTATGAGAGTTTTCTGCTTCCAAGCGCCACAAAATGATCAGCTGTCTTTAGAAGGATTCGGTTTTCATACATCTCTCACCCAGTCAGACATGAGATTTTCACTTTATTTGACACGTCCACTAAACCTGTGACAAAGGACCACCTCATCGCCCAGCTCTGACAGAGTTAAGAGTAAATCAGGCGGAGAAACTCTGGGATTATTTCAGTATCGTTATGTGTTGTGTTCTGGTTGCAGCAAGAAAGAGAGACGGAGAGAGAGATGAGTCTGTGTAATGTGTGTGTTGCCCCTGTGGGAGGATATGTGTGTGGGTGTCCAGTAGCGCTCTCAGTCCTGCTGGTTGTGTAACCAGCGATGGAAGTCATAGACGAGGGATGGGGTGGTGTGTGGGAGGGATGTGTCATCCCCATCACTCCCAGGTCGTGTCAGCTGTGGAAGCGTTGGACTTCAGAGGGTTGTGGTGTTGCTGCAGCGCCGGCAGAGGCTATATTTGTCTCCAAGTGCTTTGTCTAAAGCAGTACGTTGTAAGACGAGGCTGCGTGTAGGCCTTGTGAAAAACAGAGAGAATATTCTGTCCGAATGTCCACATAAATACCGACGCTGGCAAGTTTTTCTGCTGCAATTTCTTAAAATGTATTTAAACTGAGAGTGGACGTAATTATTTACACCATGATCTTCACTGTTTTCACATTAGTGCAGTATTGGAGACACATGCACATCAGAAGAGAGCAGGATGTCAGGCAAGGTATTCTCCGTCTACCTGTACCTGACCATCACAGCGCAGTGAAAACAAATCACACAAAGACAACCAGTGAATGTTTGCACAAACCAGAGTCCATTTCAGAAACACTTATTAATCATGTATGTATATTTTTAGAAAATAGAAGAATTCAGATTACCTGGTGAGAACCAACGCATGCACAGGGAGAACATGGAAACTCCATCCTGAAAGGTTTAAGCCACAAACTGAAGCATGATCTTTTTGCTGTGATGGGACAAACCACCAGCCAAATCGTATCTTTTTACTCAGTGTTCATTGTGAATAGTACCGTTTTGTTTTTTTTTCAAAATACCAAAGATCATTTTAAATCATCCCATATCCACCCACTGTCCAACACTCCAGCTGCCCTATGTTGCTCATAAAAGCCACCAAAACGGTCAGCTTTGAAGTCTGAATAAGTCAGAGCAGACCTGTGTGTAGAACCCAGCAATATTGCTCCAGGCCCATGACAAAACAGCGTGTTACACACCAAACACACACCGACTTAGTAAAAAATATGATACCATATGTTACAATACAATACCATATGTTACAATACAATAAGATAAATCGCCACACAATGCAATACGATATGGTATGGTATGGTACTGTATGGAATTGTATGGCTTACAATACAATATCATACAACATCATATGATACCCTACAGCTTGATACGATACAATACAATACAATATAATACAATACAAAAAGGTCAGGTATATTACTAATGGGACCGGATGGTATGGTATACCATATCCTGCTGGGCAGCTGTAGCTCAGGAGAAACAGCAGTCATCTGTCAACCGGAAACTCCGTGAATTGTTTCCAAGCATCCCCTGACATGTCGAAGGAAATCAGGCAGTGATGTGTGAATGGGTGAATGTCTATATGATAATATAGATAATAATAATAACATGATACAATACCATGCCGTACTGTACCATACCAGACTGTACAAAACAGTATGACACAGTCTGATATAGTATGATATGGTGTGATACGGTACAGTATGGTACCATACCATAAAATATGATACTAAACAATACAGTATGGCATGATACATTACAGTACAGTACGATTCAATACTTTACAATGACACTTTGGATAAACATAACAGTTGAACTTTTAATCCAAACAGAACCTTGAGACTCTGAAGACCACGTGCACCATGCTGGAGGAGCAGGTTATGGAGCTAGAGAGCATGAACGACGAGCTCCTGGAGAAGGAGAGACAGTGGGAGGCCTGGAGGACAACGCTGGAGGAGGAGAAGAGCCAGGCTGAGAGGAGGACGAGGGATGTTCAGAGGCTGCTGGACACTGAGAAACAGAGCAGGTGACGACCACACTGTCACAAACTGAATCACTGGAACTGTGAGGACAAAACATGACTACATTTCCTGATGAGTAGGCGTTAAGTTTGCCCTGCATTTCCATTTTCTGATGTCGTTTTCTTCATGATGCAGCTGATTGACAGTATCTGACATAAAATGGCTTGTTTCTTTCTTTGTACTATTTCTGTGATGGCATTTTAGCCACAAGGCTCACAAGTTTCTTTTTTTGACCATGAAAAAAACCCAAAACATTTGGTGTAAATGTTTCTGTTTCTATTGCTGTTCTGGTTTCTTCCTCCTACACACACTAAATGCAACAGGTTTAGGCGTATTCTCCTGGGGTTGTCAAAAAGTATTCTTAGAAATAAACTGAATTGTTTTCTTGGAAAACGTTGGCAGGTCAGGGTAATGAAAACCGGTTAAAACTAAAAGTACATTATAACCCACAATGATGGTTTTTTTCCTTTAACTCTAAACCCGAGCTTTACCCAAACAAAAGATAAATAAAAATTGTAAACTAAATTTTCCTTCACGCCCCAGGCTTCGTGCAGAGCAGCGCAGCTCCGAGTCTCGGCAGGCTGTGGAGCAAGCGGTCAAAGAGCACAAAGCTGAGATCCTGGGCCTGCAGCAGGCCCTCAAAGACCAGAAACTCAAGGCTGAAAGCCTCGCAGACACTGTAAGCAATAAAAAATAAGTGTTTTACCTTTGTGCTGGTAACCAGTGTCACAGCAAACCCTCTCTGTTTTCATTACCCAGCTGAATGATCTGGAGAAGAAGCATGCCATGCTGGAGATGAACGCCCGCAGTTTGCAGCAAAAGCTAGAGAGCGAACGGGATGTGAAGCAGAGACTGCTGGAAGAAGTAAAGTGCTTTTACATATTTCTTTTGCTGCTTTGTTTTGTTCTTCCTTTGGAAATTGTAATGTTTAAATGTGTGTGTGTGTGTGTGCGTGTGTGTGTGTGTGCGTGTGTGTGTGTGTGTGTGGATGGGGGGGGGGGGGGGGTAAATTTTGTTTTAATTA
>JAVQJG010163511.1:0-17677 GCA_036024015.1 Craterocephalus amniculus
ATATATATATATATATATATATATATAAGGCAATCACTATCACCAGGGTACGAATTACCCCACTGCTTTTGGAGGAGCCCTATTTTCAGGTGTGAACAATGACTTCACAAGTCAAGTGCATATGCATACATATTAGTGCATGCAGCGCAGTCAAAACTATGGTTATCACTATCATAAACATTTAATCAACATTAAAATTTGACTCAATCAGTCTAATATTTTTTAATTTTAATATAAATGTTTCAATCTTTCATTTATTTATTCTATAGATTTACAGTAACCATACCCACCATCTCTACATTGCTAATCATGCTGGTGCTCTTGACATCTTATCAAAGCTGGTTTGAAAGGCATTTTAAAGGCACTTCATAAATAACCTTGACACTGACATAAAAATGGAAAATAAACGAGATGGGCAAAGACATGCAACTACACAAATGAAAATCTACTGACCTGACCTATGAGAACAACAGTAAGCATAACCTCTGCCTTACAGCGAGTCACATGAGATTAGTGTTAAAGGGTCTCCGTTACTGTGATTAGCAATGTAGAGATGGTGGATATGGTTTTAACCTGGACAATAGGACTATAGATCGCACACAAAGTAGACTAGTAGCTAAAATTAGATTCAGTCATCAATGAGGTCTAGAGCTCTAAAGTTTTACTTTATAACTTTGAAGAGACCCATCATAAATAAAGCCTTCTGAACTGCTCAATTACCTATTTTTTTCTTTAACAGCAGTTCATGCTTGCCTTTTTTTATTTCCTTTTAGGTGAACATGTGCATCCTTATACAACCTAAACAAGCTCTAACCAGCCCATAAAATATTAAGAGGCCATTTTAACCATCTGTAACTACAGAAAATTGTGCTCATTTAACTGAGCTGGGTGTATGTAACAGCTGCGACAGTGCAGACCATTTAAGTCGTCATTCCCAACACTGGTATTTTCCTGTCTGTCTTCATAGGAGTATTTCTTGATAATTTCGGTGTAAAATAAAATAAAAAAACAACAACTTGAATCCAATCACTTTTTAAATTTGTTTTTAATGCATCATTTCTGATGTGAGGAGCTGATTCAAGTCTTATCACTAAACCGGTGCAGCAAACAGACTACAGGGGCACAGCAACAGAGAAAAAAACACGACTTGAAAAGTCAAATATGACAGTTTGACTCTTAGCATATGTATGTGTCATAACATCCATTTTTTTAAAAGGTGTTAAGCATGAGGATGGATAAAAGTATAAACAGGAAAGAACAGATGAAAATCCCAACAAACAGGAAACCTAACAGAAAGAAGTTATTGACACAACGACTGCCGGTGTAAATGTGCCTTTGAGAATCAGTCCACTGATGCATAATTGGGGGTGGGAGGGGTTCATAATCAACAGTTTTTTCTTCATTTATCACATTTGTCTTTTGTAGCCATTTTTGATTCTATTAATCATTATGATAAAAACTTCACTCAAGACTTTTGTTTCAATTATGCAATGCTGACTGAAAGCAAATGCTTACTAAAGGGAAAGGCATATACTTGTCAAAACTGCTAAAAAAAGGAAAATAAAAAAATATCTGAAAGGAAATTCACTACGAACATAAACCATAAAGCATTCACTTCAGAGGTGAGGCTGTTCAGTTTTCAACTCATCCACTGAGCATGTCTCAGCTCAACATCAGAAAATGGTGCAACAATGCAGCATCACATGTTAAATCTGGGCCAATTTTCCTACTGGCTTTACACTCACTGTAAGGGCCCAGCATTTCTTTCCATGATTCAGGACAAAGTGAAGTAAAAAGGGTTTAACGGAGTCGAAAAACTACAAAGGTTCACGTCTTTAATAAGGCAGGCTAGAGAAATCAAATAAATTGTTTTATCAATTTATTAATGAAAACCAATAGGCCAGTCGTCCCATAAAGAATGTCTAGAAAGATTTGAAACAAACCTACACAAAGAAACATCCAAGTCATACTTTTACAATGACAGACAGTACTTACCTTTGTCTAAGCTTCTCTGATTTTAATTAAATTTCTTGAGATTATTAATTTCATATTATATTTTGTTCCTCCCCATTTTCTAGACCAAATTAATTTATGGAACCTATTGATTGATTAGTTGCAAACATAGTTTTATGCATTTGAAGCAAAACAGCCATCTACACTAGTAAAAAACCCAGACCTTATAAAACAAAAGAAATGGGAGGTTTCTATTGATGTTCAAACTATCAATAGAAACTCAAAAGGATGAAGATACAATCACTCTGGTATGAAAGAAAAACAATTGGATGTGTCAATACTTTTACATCATTTATCCTTCCAGTCAGCCACTGCAGGTTGGTCTTCCTCAGACAACATGCATGTATGGGCTCATACACTCAGTGTAACGTAAACTAAAAGCTGTCCTCAGCAGTAAGATTAGGACTTTCTTTTATCTATCTCAGAATATCTGGCTGAAAAGCAGTTGTGCACTCCTCCCATGGCTTAAAAAGAAGCTATCACTCAGCCGGTAGTATAATGTGGATAATAGCTGTAGCTGTGTTTTGTATTTTTTCAGAAGTACTTCCTTCTTCTGAGAAATAATCAGTAAAACAGGTCGGAAGACAAAAATAAAAATCGAAATGATCCAAAGTTCACCTTTCACAAGAGCAGGGGAGAAAAGCTCAAAAGGGCTGGAAAAAACCTGATTGACCACCAAGCGGGTGTAAAAAACAATCTTTTCACGACTGAGTTTCAACTTTAGAAATGACAGTAAATCTGCTTTAACCCAACAATGAATGAACACAAAGACACAAAATCTGCAATGAGGGTCGCTCATGACGGCCGCCACTTTTCCTGCATCTTCTCATCGCAAGCTGCTGTTTTTCACTCACGACGCAGTGCTTAAAAAGTCATCAACATCTGTACAATCGTCACCAAAACAAAAAGTTCACATTGAATGTGCTCGCTTTGTCATCTGGAATTAGTTCATTTCACGACAAACACCTCGTTGTTCAGGTTCGGCTGTTGGCTTAGTAGAACCTCTTGTTCCTCTCCTGTCTCTTCTGGAAAACTACGGCTCCCACCACGGCACACACCACGATTCCCAGGAGAGCGCATAGCAGGAGGAGGAAGACCTTCCATCCAGTTAGAGGCGTACCGCGGAAGTTTCCAGTCGGATCATCAATGTTGTCTGTAAGTGATAAAACAACATAAACTATGAGGGAGAGAAACATTTTATAGATTACTGTAGATGTTTTGTTCAAAACACTCTGGCATCTTTGGTGTGCTGGAATGTACAAAAGTTAAACTTGGCTTCTCAATAAACAGGAAATAGGTGGTTTCTTGTCATTTATATTATAACAAATTTCTTCTTTGGGTGTTTTCTGCCTTTTCATTCAGTCTCTGTCAAGCCGATCCCAGAGTTTCCTCAAAATATTTAAAGGACAGGCTGCACTCCAGCTCAAAGAAAGTCGGTCTAACTGCGTTATCTTGGCGATTTTTTTATAGATACAACAAAGGAAATGGGGACAAATCACGTGTCTGACACTAAGCATTTAAAGATTAAACTTAATATAAGTTCTTTGCCGTGTTGACTGTCATGTGTTGACACAATGCTGCTTCATCTCTTTAGTTAGGAGCCTTTATTATGCCTAAATGACTATATGACAGTACCAATTGGCCTAAATCAGTCAATCAATCCTGGGAAAATTGTCAGGTACAAGGAATGGCCTTGAAAAAATGAGAAAAAAAGCAGAAAAACTACGACCTTCAGAAAGCTGGAGATCTTTTGTTCAAGGCCAGAAAGGTGAAAAAGTCAAGGAAATGATAAATTTGTTATGGTTATCTTGTCTTATTTTAAATTGGTTATATATTATCCATTAGCCTGAATTTAACCTTTAATCTGTTTTTATGTGATGTTTTCACCTCACTGACAAAGATGGTAAACATAAAAGTTTTTTTTTTTTTTTACTTGTATTTTTTAAACATACTGTGCATTTACATTTTGATAAAAGGAAAATCGTGTTTCTAAATAAAACTTCTTTCATTTGAAGCTACCTTTAGGGGACTTGAGAAGGCTGACACTGGGCTCGATCTTAGTCCAGTCTAAGTTGTCCTCCTCTGGGGTGTGTTCTACCATCAGCTGGTAGAGCTTCATGGAGATGATATCATGGTTATCTGGAACAAAGCAAGAATTTATGCAGTTAAAAATGGGGAACAACTTCCTCTAAAATGTATAAAATATAGCCTAAATAAAAACAGAGACTAGAGACGACATTAAAATGCTGAATCTTTTCTTTAAAAATGTGCTCAACCAGAGTGTTTTCAGGAATTCTGAAGTCAGCATTTTAGTATTTCAATTTTGCCATCAGGTTTGACCCACCTGAGAGATCTCCTGTCGCTGCAGATGCACCAAAGAAGTATCCGGTGGGAAGACGAACTCCTCCAATGTCGATGCACTCCTTCCACTCATTCTTATCATCCACGTCGACCATCACCTGCAATGAACAAGCAAACACACACACACACACACACCCAGGATGTAAGTAATGTACTGCCATTCTTCCCTAAGTGAAAAACTAAAACTAAATGCAGACCAAATATGGGGTTAAGTAACAACTTAGGAAGCTCCAAGTACACCAGAGGTGGTTCAACCAATCTGACGTTACACACTGTTTTGTAATTTGAAGCCAAAACCTCAGTTTCAGTCAGTCTCTCTGTTCTGCTTTGTCACACACAGAAATCATCCAAGTTGAGCCCACCACGAAAAATTGAACAGTGGATAAAAACTACAGATGAGGTATGAAAAATAAAAACAATGAGCACATTGAAACAGACTCAAATAAGAAAACAAGCTAAAAACAAGATAAAAATAAAGAATGAACCATTGCAAACAGGAAAATAAAACTTTAACAAAGCATTCAAATATACACTTTGTCCAGAGATGAGTTGAATCGGCCTGCTGAATGTTGCCTGTTAGAAAACCAAAAGCACAACTCGGTGAATGGAACTAGATTATCTCTAGACTTGTATGGAAGGATCAGGAGACGAGGATCCAACTCAACAGCCAACACTGGATTATCTTTAGCCGCCAGAATAAAACAGTTAAAGGCCGTGTTCAGAGAGCTGAATCACTATTTCAATATCATGTTTCCAGCATGAGTGTTGGGACATGCTCCTTTTTAAAATGTTACCCATGACTGATACCAAAACAAAGACCATTAAGTGGCTTAACTCTATGAAGCCAAGCATCTCATTCTTGATGCATTAACGTAGTTGATACATCTTGCAAATAAAGTTCTTTGTGAAATATTCCATGTTAGTGTTGTATTTGGATGTACTTGTGTGGTTTGCCAACCCTCTGTATGTGTTATTTTTGTTTTGGGACTACAACAATCAAACAGGATTCCTCCAACTACGATTTAATTATAATGGATAACATTTCTAGCCCTTTTCAAGGCAACCTAAGCACTCTACATTATTCATTCTCTTTACATTCACACAACAGTGCTGAGCTACATGTGTACATGTGCAGCCCCTGGTCAGACTAAAGGAAACACAGCAGCCAATGGGGGTGGGACAACGCATTGAACTACATCAATCATATGGTCAGTGAGTCAGTGATATTGATCCAAAATTCTAATATCGGCCAAATATCCAGTAACCAGTTATCAAAAGCACTTTTATTTTGAAAATATTCTCTTTTAAACTGAATGTTAATGCCAGAGATCAGGAATAAAGAAAGGTTAAATGATGATCTAGTTGCTTTTTGTTATGAATGGAAATAATTGTGATCAATCACTCATATCATGAGATTGATGATTTATATCGTGTCATATCGATCAGTAGATCCTAGACCAAATTGAATCGAAATCATATCGTGACTGAATTTGAGATATTGGTAAACATCTAATTGCTGTATTAATATAATATCATATCGTGATCAAACCAGTGATTTCCAATCCTAGGAGCTAAAAGTGGTCTGAACACCACTAAACCTTCATACACATTCATACAGTACCCAAGGATCAACCACCAGCCCTCCGGTTGATAAGACAACCTGCTCTTCCATCTGCCCCACTGCCTTCCCCTAAAGTGGGTGGTTGAGTCTTTACTTGAATGCCAAATAAACAGAGGTTTCAGGTTTTGATCCACAGATTAAGCCTTCATCCAACTACAGACACAAAAACACAAACTGTTGCAACTGCAAACTACCCAAAACACAGTTCTCTGCTCCTTACAGTCAGCCTTCCTTTGGAGTAGCGAATGGCCAGGTACGTGTCATGGTCTCTGTTCCTGATCTCGGCCGAGCAGCCTCCCAGCTCTGAAGAGCGTCCATCTTTGCCATGGTCGTAGCTCACTGAGCCGTTGTTCACCATGGCCGAGATGTAAGGGAAGGATCGCTGCGGACAGACGGGAAATTATCAGCAAATCCTCATGCAAAGAAGCTCAAACACACACTCTGAAATAAAAACGAAACACAAATGAATGCAGAAAATAAGAAAAGAGCACATGAACCACGTGAGCTCAGATCCTCACAGAGCAGCAACACTTTGACACCAGTGCTCTCTGATCTATATCATTTACCTGATAACACTGAGCATTTCAAATCTGAGGTGGTTTCACATAAACCTGCAGCTGCAGAAAAAGTAGCTTACACAAAATGAAGGGAATGAAAAGCAAATATAGGGGACGCTTTCAGCTTTAATTTGACATAGAGCTGGGCAATATGTAGAGATTTTCAAACATATCAAGATTTTGTCACACAAGCTAAAGAATGAGGGAATATCGTTTATATCATGTTAGCTTATTTTAGCTTTTTGTACAGCTCCATTTTTGTTACAGTAATTGAAAATTATTTTCTATAATTTTAATACAGATCTACTTTAATTTCAGACAAATATTTTAATGCATATGTGCTTATGATCCCTAATAAAAGTGCATTTAGCACTCATGGCCATAGGTTTGAACTGTCTGTTTGGTCGCTTGACCAAAATAGAGTATATTGTGATATATCGTGATTAAGGAAAAAGTTAGAGATATTAAATTTGGTTCATATCGCCCAGCCCTAATTGACACAAACTCTCACAAAAAGCTGAGTTTAAATAAAAATACATTTACATTATCAGATATTTGCCATGCTGAATAATTTCAATAAATGACCCCTTGAATAAATATTAAGACCAGGGATAAAATAACAAGTATTCACATTTCAAGCTTGCAATCATAACTTGGCTTTAATTCTTTATCAAGATCTGCTGAGGGCCTCTTACATCGCTCTGTCGCTACCAAGACGAGATGCAGCACGTTTCATTTAAGTTTCTTAGAAGATCCTGACGCGGAAGGTTTGCGGAACAAAAAAAGTTTGCCTAAAGTTTACCAGCACTGAACCAGAGGACCCAGCAGCGTCGGTCAAGACTGCCTGCTGGACAGCCCTGATGGTTTCCACGGTTACTGGCATGATGAGGAAAGGTTTTCTCCACAGCGCAGTGGACGAGGCTTGGTGATGATCCTACAGCTTAGCCACTGATGTTCAGTTTGTGCCAACATCAGTGAGGATGTGCTGCAGCTGGTATCTGTCTGGACTGAGGCTCCTGCTCTGTGGCAACTCCTGCCTGATTACGGATTTCTTCCAGAAGAGTTTCGTCTCTCTTTTGCACCATCCTGCGTGCTTCCCTGATCTAAATGCCACTGAGGACATTTTGGGATGGAATGTCCCTTCCGGAGCGTGGATGTCTTCCCTGCAGCCATCTTCACCACCCACACTTCCACATGCCTCCTGAAAATACTCGCATAAAACATGCCAAAACCATTCTTGGTATTGAACAACCTGATGCAAATATTTGTTAATCGTCTTAAACTTAAACTGAGTTTAAATGCACTTTTTAGTAAATTGTCTTATTTATATTTGCACCTTAGCATTGTAAAGCTCTTCTTATAGATCTCACCAACTCATAATATGAATACTTGCAATTTTCCACATGGTCTTAAGATTTTATTCAGTTTTGTATTTTTTTTATACCAGATGTGAAACTACAACTAAATATGTTTTTGAGGGGCTTTAAACATCGACATGCTCTAAATTCTGACAACATGCTGTTTGAGGGTGATTAAATTAAAACCCGACACTTTGACAGCATGCTGACAAGAAAAACCGGAGCAACCACTCACGTCCGTCGCCTCATCGTTAGAGTAAGTATCTATAAAAACGGCCAGCCCGTGGAAGTGGGCATTGTTGGAAAACACAGGCCCTGCAAAGAAACAAGCCGGTCAATGCCCTTGAGCAACACACAGCACACTTACATCCATTCCATGGAGGTCATTGCGGAAGGTATCCAAATAAATAGCCAGGCCAAGAAACTGATCTTGGCTTCCAAAAACAGGGCCTAGGATGGAGGCAGAGATGAAGGGACACGTGAGCAGACAACCAGAGAGACATTCTGGGGTCAACAGTGATGAGAGGAAGCTGAGATGATGGACTCGTGGAGGGAGGATGAGGCGTGTTTGAAAAGCAGTGTGAAAGAAATAAACACGCATGTTTGGATTTACTTTTTTTCTTACATTTCTCATTAAGCTTTAGGAAAAGGTGCACATAAAAGGCTCTTATAAATGGATTTGCACATGCAGCATTTAAGCTGCCAATGTGTGATCCATCGGGTTATAATAACACATTATAGCTGCATTGTTATGATCACATGTGACTTTGCTACAGGTGGGATGCAGAGCACAGCTTAATAAAATGCATCTTGGTAAACCAAAGGCTGTAGTTTCATCTGGAAAGGTCTAGCAGCGCACCAGTTATTGTCCATCTGCGATAACAACCTTAGTTGCCATGAAAGCAGCCACACAGAGATTTATAACATCTATTACATTTTTAATTTAATACCTAGTATCAAACTTAGTTAAACAACATCATCATAACTTCACATAATAACACAATACAGATTACGTCAGATGTTGCATCTCCTCAATCACAGGCCAGGGTTCAAATCCTGACCTGGACCCCTTGCTGCATGCCTCCACTGCTCCCTTTCTCTTTTTTCCAACTGAAAGGCCATGAGACATATGCAAATGAGACATATGTATACATGCGTGGTATACAAAGGCTAGCACCTGATTGGCTGCCTGAATGTCAAAGTTTAAGATTAATTCAAATGTGAGCTAATGATAGCCCTTACACATATCTCTCACACACCGGATCAGCCAGCACCATGGAATCAGGTGATAAACAGCCGCGTCTCTGGTTAAAGTGCAGTGATGCTCGTTTCGCCTCTGTCCCTACTCTGAGAGACGGGGCACGACTTTGAGTTGTTCCACAAAAAAAACCCACAACATTCGAAAAGGTGAGATCACATGTGACACTGTTATAGGTGGGAAATGCAGAGCAGAGCTAAATAAGATGCATACGAAGCAGCATGTGACAGTTACCTCCTGCACTCTTTGTAAATCCCAACACAAAAAAAAGCTGAGTGAGTCCTCCCCCACATCAGAAGTAAAACTATGAGCAGAGGTACAGTAAGCAAATTTACCTGGATGCAGTCTGTCCTTTGTGTACCAGATAGCAATTCCATCCCCATGGAGATTTTTCTTTCCAGATCCATGAATCTTAAACTGCACATGCATCTCCCAGTCCTTCAGGTAACAAGGCTGTGGGATCGGAGCATTAATGTAAAGGAAGAGTAGGCACCAACCAAAGCAAACAAAGAGCTTCTAGGTGTTTTCATTACAATTTTCAGATTTACTTATACTTCAAGTGACAGTAAGACAACAACCTGTGCCCTCCCCAGACACAGAATTATCACACAGATCTGAGACATGAGTCGGTTGTTGGTGGTCTCTCCTCACCACAGTATTCCAGATGGACCCCTGCTTGCTCCTCTCATCTGGCGTGAGTCGGACGTAGGAGCTCGTCAGCAACGTGCTTCCCCAGAAGTCCCACTGACTAGAAGGGCTGCTCCCAACACCTGCAACACAAAACCCAGTCAGACACGCGCGGTTAGTTTTCCCTGCTTCCTGTCTCCGGTTCAGTGTTACAGCTTTTCTCTTCTTATGTAAACATGTTTTATATCTTTGCTGTTGGGTTTAGCTTCCAGAGTCCTTTATGTCAGCAAATATAGACATCTTTCACCTTTAGACCTGAATAATGTTCAGTCAGTTTGTCGTATGGATTTTTTATTTTACCAACTTTTTAATAAAAAACATCCGCACTGTTGCTTTACTTCAGACAAATTTTGGGTCAAAGTGTAGTACTTCCTCAACATGACAGGAGACACCTTTTGTTTAAGAATCAAACAAGCTGACGTCTTCCTATACTGGACCTTAATGTAAACATGACAGACAAACACCTCAGTGTCTAATCTCTGTCCTTTTTGAAAGACTTCACACATCTGCTTTCATTCCCAGAATAAATTCAGGATCAGAATGGTAGAAACATAGCTCCCTGCTTTTTCGGTAGCATATTTGATTTGGATGCAAGCACAGACACCATATTTGCTTCTAAGACAAAAATCTAAAAAAACTTATATTTAATTCAATGACTTGTTTTTGTACAGGGTAGACTGATTTAATATTTTAATACATCTCTTTGTCTTATTGTTTTTAACTTGTGGCAGGACACATGAACTTCAGCTCGGAAGTGTTTGATGAAGCTTGGATAATACACTTGCAATAACCTCACACAAATCTATCACTTCACCTTTATTGGTATTGCACCAGTTTACAAAAAAGGGAGGAAAAAGTACTTCGTAGACATAACTAATTCAAGCGAACTCATTATGATCCGGTCAAATCCACAGTTTTGGAAAGGCAAATTTTTCTCCAGTGGGCTTTCTGCACAGCTCCGCTACTTACTGAACTTAAGGCAGCTCCTTGTTTCCTGTCTTTCATTACTTGATGTACTGATTAATCCAGGTGTGTCCGGCCATTACTGTTGTGAGTACTGATGTTGGACACACCCGGAATTAATCAGTTTGTCCAGTAATGAAAGACAGGAAACAAGGAGCTCCCTTAAGTTCAGGAAGTAGCAGGGTTGTGCATAGAGCCCAATTCCCCCAGATTCCATGCAAAGGTATCCTTGGGAAAAATACTGAACCGCACTGTGACCTTAATATAACTGTATATTACGTTGGGTTAAAGCTATGCTAAATTATTGCGTTACTACAAATTTCTCTGAATCATCAGTTAATTTTGTGTTATTCATCTTTCACTTAATTATTTTGAATCTCTATATTTTTCCCTTTAAATCATTGTATTTGTTCTGTATAGCAATACCAGACGCACCCTCTAATATTTCAAAATAAAGTTATCATGACTCATCATCTGTTGAAACCCACTGATGCCTGAGAGTACAAAACACGTTTCCTAACAAAGCAGCAATTGCGTAAATCAGTGTAAAACTATTTGTTACGTCCAACACATGCTGATGTTCGTTGCCCAAGATCAAGTTGTGCTTACAATAGCTTCCGTCTTTTTTATACTTCAGCATTTTGTGCTGTAGTTTCCTTGTATTTAGCCAGATAGCCATCAACTTTTTGTGGCAAAGTCTTACCTTCTATAAGCTACGTTTTAAATGCGTGTAACCACACCACCTATAAAAAATACTGTCTTAACTGAGTCTTGAAGTTGGGAATTAGTAACATTACGGAAGTAAAAAGCTGCAGGTTTGCTAAATAAGTCGTAGAAGGCGGTCAAAGAGTATAGCGTTAGCTAACGGGCTGATGTTTAGTACCTTGGTAGGGTTTCATCAGTGAATGTTCTCTCTTCAGATGCTCGGCGTTTCCGTCGGTGATATCGCAAAAAACCAGACAAAATTCCACAGCCATAAAGACCCATGTTGTGCACAAAAATGCGCTAAAGCCGCTCATTTCGCTCGAACAGATGGGAGTGAAACTCTCATAACAAATGGGTTCGAAACTCCCTAAGTCTAATCGTTCCTTCTACTTTTGTCTTCCGGAAAGAAACAAGATTACGACAGTGCTCAAAACTGTACCCCTTGCTCGGTGTATGCACGTATTAAGTCGTATATTTAAAGAAAGAAAATCTAAATAAATATTAACAAAGCATTGTCAGTTAACAGGAAAATTAAGCCAAAGCATTGTCATTTTTGATACAATGGTAACGTTCAAATTTACTTGTTTCTGTACGGATACTTTTTGGAGACGGTACCAACTGGACAAGCCAATCAGAGAAAAGCACATCGCAAATTAAGCCAATCAGAGACGACTTCCATTCTTGCAAATATCCACTAGATGACGACAGACTGCAAACATTGAAAACTCACAATTACCAGTGTTTGCTTCCTCCACCAGGCTTACACCACATAGCGGACGTTAGTAGGCCTGTATTATTTCGTTTAGATAATTAATCGACCCATATTATTCACTCTTTGCTACTTCGTTTAATTGTATGCAAAGTTTATAAGGACAAAGAAAGATAATATCTCCAACCCTAAAATATTTGTTCTAAAAGATAATCATTTTCACAGTAAAAATAAAACTTAATTGTTTTGAGGACAACCTGCATTTGGCACAGAAGATATTCTAGTACTCCTCAGTAAAAATAAACTTTTAGTTTGCATTTTTTTATTGAATGATTTTGCAGCTGTGAATGTATGAACCATGTGTCTGGTGACCTGTTCAAATGAGCTCCATCCAACCAGAAATATAATTATGATTGTGGATAACAATTATGGTATGAACTGGTCTGACTGTTTCATTCAGATCATCTGTATTTATATGTGCATCCAAGGTCTTGTATTTAGTGTCCAGAACACGGAGTGAGAACTTTCTAGTTTAATCAAACTACAAGCCGCATACTGTATCACCCTGTCATTGTTTTGGTCTTTCTATAACTTGTTCTTATTTTCTGTAACTTCCACATTGGAGAACTGATGCGAATGATCAAAGTCAAGCCCCTTGCACTGTGTGCCGAGTGCACTGTGAACCTTTAAAAAAAGTTTCTGGGAAACATGCAGTTTGAAGAGTCTGTACTGATCATTAGCCATTGAATGGTGCAGTGGTGCAGTCTCACCCTGAGTTAGAGTTAGGCATTTTAAAAGCTCCGAGCTAGGTAGTGACCCAATTTCCCATCATTAGCGTCAATAAAAACAGGATGCATTGTTGGTAAGGAATTTTTGTCAGCAGGTTTATGATATGTTTTGATGTTTCTGTGTAGCTGGAATGTCTCACCTGCTGATATGAATCCTTTGTTTTAATCAGTTTTTGAGATATTGAGTAGTTTGTTATATCACATAACATTTAGATAAACATCAACATTTTAACACTTAATGCAACAGCACTATAGTTCTAAACTATGTATGTCTCCAATGTTTTATGATAGAGGGTTGTCAAAAAACAGAGTATTTCAGACATCTGTGATGATATTGAGCATTTGTGTGTATGTGTGTGTGTGTGTGTGTGTTTTTGTTACTTAGCAGTTTCAACATCTGTGGTATATAAGTCACTGAAACATGAACCATACCCTGTGCTCAAGGAATTGGATGAAGACAATGATGATGTGTTAAATAAAAAACATTTCCTTTTAATGTCTCCTTTTCTACCAACAAGTCAGTCATCTCTGTTGCTGTGGAAACCCCAGCATCACCATCCATCCCCTCCTGAATGACAGCTACTGACTGATGTTCATTGAGTCAGATGACAGAGCACATCACGTGTATCTGGATTTACCAGACACACATGACAGGTCTTTGCCTGCAAACTGGGAATGGTGTGCATTAAACAAAGCAGAAATAAATAAGAAAGGTAAATCAAACAAGGTTTTTAGCACAGATGCAACCCCAGCCACGCATAGAGAATGTAACAAGATCTGGAAGGACAAGTACAGATGAAAAAGCAATAATAGGACACACTACTTTAACAGAAAGCATGAAGCTGGATGAGAATAAACGTAATGGGGTGAGTGGTCCAACTTTACATTTTTCTACGTGGCCCTCTTTTTACCTGAACCATAAATGTCACTGCTGCTCCACCCCCAGCTGTGTGACTCCACTCTGCAGGGGGAAAAAAACACACCAAACTGAGTGTTTAACGACAGTCTGCTGATTTATTGGTCTGAAACACAGTGGAAAGCAGACACGTTACAAGGACCTCACTAGCAGATTACATTTGAATGTTCCAGCTTGACCCTAAAGCTGCAAAAACACAGCTTTCTAATCAATATTTCAATTTAATGCACTATTGAACATTGCCCACAGAGCATGACCTGCTCTGTGATAATGGACACAGACAGTGGTCACTTAAAATACATTTTTTTCACTGTTTTTATTTGTTTTGGTGTGAAATAGTGGTGGAGATGATTCGTTATTTGAGGTTGGGTAGGCCTTTCTCTGATTAGAATAAAACAGAGGCACTTGATAAACTAAAAACTATCAATCCTATTTTACCAAGCTCACTCAGATAAATTAGTTTTGAATGCAGAGAATCAAGCTACTTTTTTGAGTACTTGATTATAAAACCTTGGAACATAAACTGTGTTAACTCCGGAGATGAAGACGCACACCTGCTGTAAATAGTTTGTTTTTCTTATAGAAAAGCGAAGTTTTTCTTCAGAAGTCAGGGAAATACTGCTTGGTGGTGCCTTTTTATTGGTGGATAATTATGCTGACATGTACATATGTACGCAATCAACACATGGTTCTGGTTTATTTCAGCTCAGAGTGTTCTCCATCTCACAAGCCTGAACGCAGCACGATGGTAGCTGGAGCTGGAAATCATCCACTGATGTTCAACTCCACCCATTCCCAAAACATCACTAAAGGAAAGATTCATCTAGATCTGCCATAAAACCTCTCTAGGCTGCAATCTGACCTCCCAGTCACCAGAGTATAATCCTGTCATCTTAAATATCTGGAACACATGGTTACATTATATTTCAAAGTTTTTCAGCAGTGACTCAGTAGGCTGGATGACAGGTAGGCTTTACCAGTAAGACTTGCTTCACCAAAAAGCACCACGCCTCACCAATGAGAAGTCACTGTTTAATGAAAGTATATTTTTTAAAGCGGTTTACTGATTGGATCATATGAGTTGTCTTGAGAGAATGAGATTCAATGATTTACAGTAAGAGACCCCTGGCTGTTTTAGGACCTCTGACTCTCAGATGTAACCTGAAATAGAGGAGTGTAGAAAGAACGTCAAACAGATGAATGATATGAAGAGGAATGAGAAAGGGTACAGACAGAATGAGGGGTGGAGAGAATGAGGGAGGATGAATGGGGACAGGGACTGAGGGCCTGTTCATAATCAGTACATCTCTGCATGCACAAGGTTTATTTGAAAACATTCGGCATCATTGTAGCGTGAACACTTGTGAGATTTGTTAAGAGGCTTAATATCAACATGTCTTACTGGTGTAGTAAATGAAGATGGCTTAAAACCCAAATTAAAAATTGTTCATAACCAACCCTCCCCAGTAGAACAAGAAAGACTTTCAGGATGAATTTGAACATCCCCTTGGAACAAGGCAGCTATAGCTCCATACCTATATCAAATCCTAGTATAACATGTGCACATTATCTCTGCGAAGGTCAGCACTGTGAAAGTGAAGCAGAAGAAAATGAGAGAAGTTTTAGCACACACACTTTAGGCAAGGTTTGGCACCATCTGTTTTCAAAGTCACCCAACTCTGGGTGGTTTTAAAAGGATAAGAAGACTCATTGCGTGATGAGAGGAGTGGTTGGAGCTTGGCTTTGTCACCAAACATAAGCCATCAAGCTGAGGATACTTGAATTTAATTCCAGTATCAGAACTTGAGGTGTTTTTCCCTCTTCTTACTTTTTGGGCATTTTGGTCCAGGCCTGTTGTGAGTCATGATGAGATTGGTCATTTTTCTGTTGTAGCATTGTATGTTTGATTTAGACAAACAAATGATCATAGTGTGACACTGACTCAAATCTCCTAGGTTCTACTAAAGTCTTGCGCTGGACAAGTGTTGAGATAGTACGCATATGTACTTTCATAAAATGGTACATTTTCCTCTGGAGACTGGGCTGAGTGGGAGAAGGCTCTCAGTCTATAAAAGCCTTTATGGGTCATGACAACTTTGCACTCTCCACCTTTGTTGTGGAGTCTCTAGGAAACAGAGTCAAATAAAACAGCAATGAACATATTTCTGTTGTCAATCATTTTCATGCAGCTTTGAAGAAAATTAGATATTCAAAACAAAAATTGCAAATGTCTGCTTTTGTATCTGACAGAAAGTAAACATATTGCTGACTGGAATAGGAATTTTGCTTGTTTCATTCCCTTAAAAAATATATATTTAAAAAAATGTCACACCTATGACATTATAGCACATTTAACGGCAAAACACTTTGTGTGTTAACATTACATTGCATTTAGGAACTATTCAGTAATTTAGATTGTGATGGAGCAAAAAATGCTAAAGAGGCAAAGAAAGAGAACAACATTTTGAAAGATTCAACATGTTAAATGGTGACTTGTGACGGTGTCACAATTGAATATAGAAGGAGGAAACAACAAGGGTCTAGTCTTTACAAGCAAGGATTGAACTTGACTCTCAACGTTTTTAGAAATTATGCCAGAGAATAATTGATCATTAAAAAAAGAAAACAAATTACAAAGAAATTTGGTCTTTTAACATCAACAAGGCAAAAAACTGTGAAAAGGTAAAAAAAAGAATAAAGTCTGACAAACTGGTGGTTATGGTAAAAAAAAATAAATCATTTTAACTATGATCTGAATAAATGTAACCAGATTACACAAGAAAGAATCCATGGTTTTATGTGACAAAACACTGTTGGGTCCTCAGACCAGTGGTTCCCAAACTGTGGGTTGCAAAATCATTTCAGGGGGTCACCAGATATATGACCAATATTTATCAAATAAATTTGGGATTTTATCATGGCTGACAAAATTAAACCCTTAACAAAGAGATCATCTTAAATTTAACTCCTTAATTCTTTAACACAAAATCACAGCAATCTTCATTATTTATGAAGACAGACTGTTTTCAAGCCTTATATTTAGAGAATCCTGCAGCATGACCCATCTGATATATAATTAATGATTGTCACAAAGAGGATTCAAGCTTTTATCAAAGCCAGCCTCTGTGATGATATGGAGGCGCATTAATGTCCATGACATGGAGGAATTTATATGTCTGAAGCTAACACTGATGCAGAGGAAGATCTTTGGATTTTAGGGTGACAAATGCTACCATCAGGGTGACATATTTCCCATGAGGTCTGTCATTATTTCAGCAGAATGATACCTCGCTTCAATCTGCATGACTTCCAGCAGCATGACTGTGATTACGACCAGTCAAGCACACACAGAATTCAGATTAAAACACGGATACGTTGTTTTTTTCTGGCAAAAATGATGTAGGATCCCTGTGTTTTTCTTTGGTTTTTCAAATGGCATGGCTCCTGAAGCGGCAGATTGATCAGCTCTGCGACTGACTGAATGCCCTCCAGGTTCTTTTTTTTTTCACTACTTTTTTATTTCCCCATTACATTTAAGTTTTAAAACAGTTCCCAGTGCCTTACTTGCTATCATCAGCACAAGCACACAGTGTATTCTCTTCATATTGACCAACCATTGCCACACTAGACCACTCAAAATCCCTCAAAAAAAAACATAATTAGAATATTTAATTTTCAGTGTGAATACCAGAAACATGTACAATGAACAGTGGCGTGTTGTGGGTAAAATTACTGAGGAAG
>JAVQJG010163531.1:0-20466 GCA_036024015.1 Craterocephalus amniculus
ATAGTATAGTATAGTATAGTATAGTATATTATAGTATAGTAAAGTATAGTATAGTATAGTATATGAAAATGGATATATGTTATGTTATTAGTTTTAAATGTACTGGTACTTTTGGCATAAACTTCTAATTTCTTCATAGTACAAATCATTACTAACCAATGACATTTTAAAAAAAGAAGAACTATAAAGTAAGTTTTTATTCAGAGCTTTTTTTCTCAGTAAGGACGTAAAAGGATAAAGGCATTTTAGGAGATTCCAATAAATAATGATTGCATAACAACTTCTCAATGAGTCCAAAGAGATGCAGATGGCTGAAATACCTTTTCATACTGAAATTAGTTAGACTGATTAAAAAAGAAAATTTTCATGCCATGATTTTATTTGATATTCAGCCATTTCTTTTGCCATTCTTGATTATAAGCTAGTGTGATTCAATCAAGTATGACCTTAGCAGGGAAATGGGGAGAAAAAAAATGTACCAGAAAGTGAGCTGGAAACAGAAAATAGGCAGTGGACTGTCATGCAGTAGAATTAGCCTCAGGCATATAAACCAAAGTCAGTGAAGTCATAAAGGAGAGGTTGATTAAGCTGTCATTGTATGCTGTTTCCAAATTGCATTTCACTGTTGCTCTGAAAATGCGACTCCCCGCTAATGACAGGTGATAATTCACATGCGTGGCTGGAGACAGACAGGCTGTTTTCTGTGTTTAAAGTTTTCAGGCTCAGAATCTGGATAACAGTCACGTTTGTGATGATAGAAGTGTCTTTCTCTGCTGCAAGGAGGCAGATAAAATGGACATAACGTGCACGGCAGGGCCTCTAAAACACTGTTGTTCTGTGTGTTTTGTCTTTAACACAACGCGCCACAGGACGAGGGGGTTTTGGAACAGCAAAGAGTGATGAATGTGTCTGTGAGATTTAGACACTAGGCTTGTGAGCTCTGCATTGGCCAGGACCACAAGGTGCGTGATGAAAATGCATAGCCTTTCTGATGTTTGCAAAGGTAACTGGAGAGCTCTGCAGGTTACAGTAGCTACGCTCCTAAAAGGAAATGATGAAAAATGGACTACGCCATATGCTCAAACCCCCCAACCCCTTGGTCTAATATTATTTTCCACCCAGGAAGATGAAAACATACAGCATAAATCATGCCGTTACCATGGATGCACAGGGACCCCCATTCTTATCAGGGTCTGGCCTACAGTCTGTTCTACAGTGATCCTTTTTCTCTTTAATATATGACCTAATCATCTTCTCCTTCCCAAGGCAAAACTCCTCATCACACATTAGGGATGTACAGAGGAGTACTAAAGTGTCAGTATCTGATCCTGACTCCTCTTGATGTTAAGACAGAAACTGCTTTTTTATTTCTTATGAAGTTCATTCATCTGACGTTGAGAAGGTGAACAAACTGAGTCCTTTAAAAAATGCTCCACTTATGTTTGACACATCCAGACTTCGCAGAGGGTACAGTTGTCAGTTGTACTAATAGAATACAAGCTAGGGTAGTGCAATGTATATGATAAGACGGAAAGTAGTTCTTGTATATGTATCAAGCAGCTGATTTCTCTTTTCTTATTTTACCTCGCTGTTTTCAGAGCAGGGATTTCCGAGGTGTTGGAACAGTTCATATGCACGTAGTGGGTATCATTTCCTGTGTTGAGAGAAATGCTGCTTTTGTCGCCGAAATCTATTTATGTCTGGAGGAAAGATACTTTGTTACCTTAGACTGAAAGTGACGCATCTTGTCTCATGCTCTTCAGATTTTTCTAAAAAAGAGGGAAAAAGGGATGAATCCACCTGCAGAATTTCCATGGCACAAGCAATTACTGTAAAAACTCACGCCTCATGACAAGTGCTGACAGTACCAAAGCGTCTATGTTGGCACTATCTGTCAGCAGGTTATGTTAATGTTTTGGCAAGGCAGACAAGTGGCAAGGATGGAAAAAAAAGGGAGATTAGCAGGCCTCATTAATTTCCAATCTGATTTCCATTTCTGGATATTTTCACCAGAGTTGCTGAAATTAATCATTTGAAGTTTTTCTCGATGAACTACTCAGAATCAGCTGGTGTTAATCACATGTTTCTAATAAGGTAATGCATGCTATTTGACTAATAAATATGTTTGCGATCCATCAGTCCCTTGCAGTTTGGGTCCTGAGAGGATGTGATGATTTGATGATAGTATAATTAAGAAACATGTTCATGAATGCTTCCAAGGCACGTCTATGGCTCCTATCTGATGCAAATGCATATTAATGTTGTGCAGTGTTGAGGTTTAACCAGTACATTTGCACTTCATTAAACAATCTCTTTAATATTGATAACATTTTCAGAGCGATTGGAAAGTATTTTCAGAGCAAAAAAAGGATGGTTAAGTCAATATCAGACAAGTCTAATCATGCGATGTAATGTGTAAATTTGAACTTCAAAGATGATTATATTTGTTTAGCACATGGGCATGTATGCTGACTTCACAAGACACAAGTAGTGGAAATCCTTTGCATTCCTAAATGAGAAACTAAAAATACTCTTTCTGCCTCTCTGTTTTTGATTTTCTGGTGCCATTAATTCAATTCCAATGCTGTCCTTAAGAAGCAGGCCACCAAAGCCAAATACACATCAAGCTGATATTATAAGACCAAGGGCGGATTGGAAACCTTTAGATTAATCATAAAATTGCGACAAAACGCACAGCAGCACTGTGGTCTATGGACTGTTTGAAAAAGCTAAATGAGAAACCGTTCATCCTACTGATGTTATAGATATTTTATTAATTGAAGCACCGGTCTATCAAACTGTAATTGTAAAGAGGCTTTGTGTTCATTTAATGAGAGGTAGGCGGCTGCTGAGGAGTCAAGGCGAGCAAAAAGCAGTGGGGGAAAGACCAATTTTTCTAACCAGCTCAGTTCTTTTCATGTTGTTGGACAGCTGTGAATAGATTCAGGACTGGTTCATCCGACCCTTCTTTGTAAAAAAATTACAGTTTGTAGCAGCATGTGTGTGTAAGGCGTATGTGAAAAGTGGAGACAGAAGAAGACAGACAGACAGAATTGGCTATTTTCTGTTGTAGTTGGCATGGCTGGACTTACAGCTCAGTGGTGGTTTTGTTGAATTCTGATATGGCTCAGCGGTGCCGACAGATGCACATTACTGCAAGAATACCTGCCAATAAACACTGTTCGGTGATTTAGTTGCATTTTAGGGATTATAGCGGTAGCTTTTTCCTGTTTGTTTTTCTTTGATCTGTAGATGGTTTTAGGATTGGAACGTAATATCTATTCAGATATGTCTCTCATTGTCGCTGGGTGATTTTCTCGTTGGTGTTGGATTGAAGGCTTGTGAGTTTGAATGTCTACCACAGGAGATGTGTTTGGCAATGAAACTTGCATTATGGTTGTTAGCAGCATCCTGCAGTTTGAGATTAACTGCACAAAAAATTAGGCATTTGCATTGCAATCAGTTTGGCCGTTGGGCTGCTTTGTTGTTGTAAATAACCCCTGTTGTTTATGACATGGTGCCACATTCAGAGAAACACAGTCATTGTACAAAGCATCTTCCCCCAACAATGTGCTCATGTAGCCTTGAGGGTCAGTAATGTAGAATCACTTACAGTGTGTGCACAGGGGAATAAATGTGGTAGCGATTTTGCTGGACTTGGACCCAGCAGCTTTGAATGAAATGAAGCAGTAACACAAAATAACAGGTCCTGCATTTTGCGCTCCAAACCAGAGGTGGAAAGTAGTAAAATATGTTTACTCAAGAACATGTAACCTTAATCTGCAGGATCTATTCAAGATTTCATTGGAGACTTCTTTCGACTATTTGTCAACCACATTTCAACTTAAAATTTTATTCTTCACACCTTGGTTACCTTTAAAGACCTTTTTTTTGCTTATAACAGCATGTAGTTATTGTCACATTTAATATATATTTGATCTAAACAGAATTGTTTCCTCTAAACATCCTACACACGTTTTTTTTATTCAGATGTTTAAATTTTTCACCAAAAATGAAAAGAAAGAAGCCTTAAAGCATCATTGAGTAAAAGATTTTGTGAAACAATAAAAAGAGAAACTTCTTAATTTGCCCCACACTTGGCAGTTTCAATGATGCGTAGCAGTTTCAGCTGCATGTGCATGTCAAGCAAAATGCAGCAGATGTTCTAAGTTGGAGTGAAACAGCTCAGTTTATCCATGTCTATATCTATTTGTACTCTCAATCACATGTATGTGTGTGTGTGTGTCTTGAGCAATAATTTGTTGATAGTACTTCAGAATACAACTGCTTGTGTCAATCAGTATATCAATTAAAGTTTTTTTGTTGGTATAGCTTTACGAGAGTATGGTGAATGGAGGCCGATTTACATTTTATCACACCTTACCTGTCTAGGCAAGCGCATAAACTATTATAGGCCATAAAACATTTATGAACAACTAAATAATGACTAATAGCTGTTGGAAGGAGATCAGGAGTAGTGTAGCCAGTGTAATTGGAGGAAGTGGTAGCTGCCAAATGGAGTGTGGTTGCTACTTTTACTCACTTTTAATGAGAGGCTGCCAAACAACATAACACACCTTTGTTTGAATCTTTTCATGAAGCCATTAAATTTCCACAATCTCTGTGTCACCAAATGCAAATGACAAGTTAATCAAATCACGACACATGCTTCATTCTCATTAGTGCCAGAAACAAATATTGTTTAACTTGGCTCAAGCTACTCTGGAATCCCTATCAGTCATTTTAAGGTAATTTGCTATCAAGTATGAGGCATTTGCTGAGGCAAGCTATATGTTGAACACACGCCTGCACATAATAGTGTCCAGTCCACTGGGGGATATTATTCAGCTAATATACTTGCATTGCCACAAACTAAGACTGTCTAATATAATAGATTCAATCCTAAGTGGTAAGGGATATTCCATGATGCGTGAGATATAGACTCTTCAGGCTGGGAGGTTAGTCACTCCATATTAGTTATCTCTTTGCATGTTGCCTTTGTTATATATTGTAATTTACAGATGTTTTCCCCCAGCATGTGAGCAAGCGCACTAATGACAAATATTTAATTTTTTTCCTTCCCATTAACTGTGAGAAAGATTTGTTTCCAATGTTTATTCTTGTGTCTGATAAGATTACAAATACAAACACAAAGTTAATGATGATGACTCTGTTAATGAAGGAAGTTTTCACAGTCAACACAATCTTGCAAATCTCTCAAGAATCTGTAAAATGTCTACTTTGGTATAATTGTAAAATACAGAGCATCCAGGCTGAAGGATGATCATCCTTATGTGCCAGATTGCACCATGTCATGTTGCAGGACCTACATATAAATGTCATTGGTTATAAAAATGTGTATTTCTACATCTTAACCCTAATCCCTAATTTGCACACTCATTTTAACCATAATCATCATTTTTTAATTCCTACCCGTAAGAAAATACAGTATTTTTAACCATTTTTTAACAAATACCATACAGGGATGTGAATCTGATCACAACTCCCGATTCAGTCTCACTTCTGATGTGAATGGATTTTTACTCCTACTGCCCTGATTTAAATGCCATCTGTATTTGTTAAAAACTTTGTCTTTTTCACAGTTGTGCACTTACATTTTGTTTTCTAAAATTCTGAGTTGATTCTGATGTCAGTGTTTAAAAAATGTTTTTGCCAGTGACTCATAGTCAATAACAGTTGTTTTTCTGTTTTTTATTTTTCCATTAATACTAGAGGAAAAGTAAAACACGGTTTATTAAAATTCATGTTATTTCAACCCTTCATCACACTTTCATTGAAAAGTAAGAAAAACATTCATGCAAAAGTGGGCGGAATAAACCTCTCTACAAAGATCCTTTGTATAATGTCTTTTCAGTTGTTACAAAGCTCAGTGTTTTTGTGTGTAGTTGTTTGTTCATCAAAATCATATATAAATAAAAATCTTGTCAGCTTTAGGACACAGTCAATGCAACATAAATAGGACACCCCACATAAATATCATCTACTGCCGTCGGCTGATGTTGTGTTTGCTGATAAATCCACTGAGGTATGATTTCAGTGTAAGTTTTCAGTGTAGATATCTGTGCATCCATTTAAAAAAAACAAGCCTCCTCCATTCACTCACTACCATAAGTCGATAGCTGAATATGTCAGTGTCATGTGTAACAATGGCGCTTTTCTGTGATACTGTATGTGGAAATGTGACAAAGTTTTACTTTCAACATGGCACAAACTTGATGTGCTGCAGTCACATAAACACAAAAAAAAATCAAATACAGCAACGTTGGATTAATTTCACATTATCAGCTGTTTTGAATAAAAATTGATCAGCTGATTAGAAACGCACTGCTCACCTGTTACCTGGCTTCAAACTTGACCAGTCCATTTCACGCTCCAGGGTTGGTGGGGCATTGCCTCATAGCAGCCTCATCATAGCTTCCGACTCCATGTAACTGCAGGCTGTGAGTTACATGGGCTTTTCACTTTTCCTGTCACTTTTTATCTAGCTTACATATAGCTTTTTGATAACTTTTCCTTCTTATCTAAGTGGTTAAGTGCTTACCCTTTGAAAGGTTCACCTTGTAAGTTGCAGTGACTGGTTGGTCCAACATTTTCTGAGCGTATGGAGCATCAGACTTCAGCTCACTCAATGTTCAGTGAAATCTGCAGACAACCACTTGTTTTGTTGCAGACATAAAACTCAACATTTTACCTGATCTTTTCTGTATGACCAGCAGATCATCTATTAAATTATAGTTTGCATTATATAATGCAAAATATTTCTTTTCCATTTTTTTAAACATTCAAACAAACAACCAATTCTGGGGGGAATAGTTTTGCATACACAGTGTTACTTTAAGCCAGGTCTTAATACAAGAGAAACTATGTGTTGAACAAGATTTAGTGCTGTGCACAGTGTATTGTTGGCATAGAGCTCAACAATTGGTGTTTGGGCAGACATAACAATAAAGAGCCTGTTGGCATCACTAAATTAACACATCCTCATTTTTTACACCAAGAACACACAATAAAACAGCTTTTGCCACAAACTGTTGTATTGAGCTGAGTCTGTGCTTAACAGCTGGCCTCATTTCTTAGGTGCGTGTGTTTATGCTCCACAGTATTCAGTACAGAAAAAAAGTTTTCATTGTGTTGTATCTGGGGTTAAATCCTGCAAGGTTGCCTCATATTTTCTGTTTGGGTTATAGCTGTCTGAAGTTTGTCCAGATTCCTTTTCTGTTTTTCCCTGCTGCCTGCTATGTTGCTATAGTTACCTGTGTGTATGTGTGGTGTGCTAAGGTCAGTTGATTTGAATTATAAAAGTTGCTGTTTATTGCTTTTGTGTCATAGGGACACATGTAAAGACAGAGTTCATAGAAAGATGCTTATCAGGTGGACTGAAGTTAAATTCATGTTAATTAGCCAATACTATACAGGTTAAATAAGGACATTCCCCCCAAATATACAACCTCAGAATTATAGCTGTCAGCTTCCAAGGAGAAAAGCAACAGCAGTCTTTTTAGCACATTCTACAAAATGGTGTTTACATAAAAAATGAGTGACAGCCTAGAATTTATGTTAGACGCAAGGAGGAGGTCAAGTGACAATTTAATAAGTAACATACTGTACAACATGGATGGAATAGTTGGAGGAACTAAATCTCAGACTTTAGCACAACAGACAGCTGTTTGCACTTAACACTGACGGTTGTCTCTTACAAACTGGACATTGTCAGCAGACTCTACTCAGACACATACAATAAAACATGAAACTGTTTTTGCAAGACACTTTCTCACTGTTGACGAATCACGGAATGCATGTCGCTGAATGTGGACAAGACAGCCAACGTTCCTGTGTTGATGACTTTTGTGTTAATATCAGTTTGGACATGTCTAACAAATCTACAAGACACTAGCACATGCTTTCTACACACATGGCCTCAAACTGTTCTAGTGAAAACTGTGCATTGATGGTTTAATATTTAAAAAAAATAATTCTTGCATCTGTCTACGGGGCATGTGGGAAACTTTAGATATAGCTCAAATTGTCTTGAAGCCTTGTAATGGCTAATATGCACTGGATCATTGTAACTTAAAACATGTTAAAAGGCCAAGCGCTGTGTTTTGTACATTTCTGGAGCTGGACTGTTAACGTATTTGTAATTGGATTACTGTTCAATGTTTCATGAATAAGTCAACGGCCAGTGGCTTGCACAGACAAATTGGGGTGTAGGTGCTCAGTGAAAAATAAGAGCACCTTATGCGCATGTGGAAGCATAACCGGCTGCTTTATTAGGGCAGTGAGAGATTTAAAAAAAAACAACAACAAAAAAACAGTAAACAAAACAAACAAAAATAACAAACAGTAAAACGAAATCCAGACTTTACACCTACCATGGCCTAACTTCAGTACCCTACATTGTGTTTTTTTGCATACAAATTTTAATTACAGCTAGATTTTATGTTTTTCTTTTTGATGACTCCCTTTATTTCACTCCTCATTCAGCCTGTTCAGGCGGTAGCTCATGAACAACATCAGGAACACTAAAGTAAACACACAGACAACGAATGGATGATATGTAATGGAATAATGTTCATTATTCTACGACCTGTCTCATTCTTTACTGTAGGAAGTCTGGCTCTGACCAGATTCAGTTCTGGTTCTTCTAGCATTACTCAGAGCTTCCTTTTTTAAATCATCATAATGCTGGTTGTGTAAGCATTTATTTATATCCTGTTTTCAGAAACTTTGCAATGCATTTTTGCAACAAAAAAACAAGTTTGTTCTATTTCACATTTTACATTTAAATGAACAACTGAACAGAACCCGGTAACAAATTAAATAAAGGGTAAAGTCTGAGCATTATGACACTTCAAGGATTTTTTATGTTTTCGTTTTACAAATACTCCATGTCGCTTTTCAAACTTCAATGTGGTTTGAATTCTGACAGATGCTGATTACTTTTTGGTGTTTGTTCATTTGTTCACTTTTCTCACGTGCTTACTTTTAAGCGTATAGGGTAAGAGATATTTTCCAGACATTTCCCTGAGAAATGGACAGGACTGAAAAAATAACATCCAAACATGTTAACCAGCATGTTCCAAAAGATTGGATGGTTGCATGTCTAAACTCAACTGCTTTTGTCCGTCCCTCTTCCTCTGTGCGATCCTGGGCTCTTCTCTGTCTTCTCTGTCTGGAGAAGAGGCTTTGGAGGATCTCTGAAGTTGTGTATTTTCAAAAAATAGTTTCCACAGACAATTTTTCCAGGAATTCCGATCATTTAAAAAAACAGCTTTCCAGTCTCTCTCTATTGCTTTGACCCTGGTCACCACTGCACTGTCTGAGTGCTTGCCCCCTTTATTCTTTTACCTCTTCTTTTAGTAGTGTAGCCACTATTCCTAGCATGCGATTGGCCGTATGGTGTACCCATCAAACTAAACTCCCACCCACTGCCTGCCAAGACGCAGTCGCTATTCGGCTTTCTCTGACAGGAGTCGGCTTTTCTCATTAGCTTGAAAGAAGCTTTTGGCATTAGGATGGGAATATTCCCATTCCATTGTCAATATCACTTAATGATTAGGTTCTTTAACAATTCTCTTATTCTCAAGTAGTTAATGAATATAGTACAGATGGGTTTGGTTCCAGTCGGGATTTAAATTCAGAGTATGCACCAACATTCTGCTTCGACATGAACACGGCAGTATCTCCATCACATTTCATCATCAAGGCTGATTTATGGCTGTAACAGTTGCTGCTAACCAAGTTACAGGTGCTATACCTGTTACCATGGCGACGCCCTAGTCCACGCAGTCACCTCTTGTGTAAAACTTACAATTCTAAAGGTAAAAAACAATGGCAAATTAATTGATTTAACATTCATTTCCTTCATGAGTGACCACGGTATTACGTAAATGAAATGTTTCAGGGTGTTGTAAATATTCCCCCGTTTGAGCCGATCAAAGCATTACACATGTTGGAACTTATCCCATTGTCCTTTTTGATGAAATATGGCAACACTTTAGACCGTTTCACTCTCGACGCCATGTTGAAAGTGTCCGTAGCCAAACTACGGAACGTGCCTTGCACATGACGTTATCACACAGGTGTATCAGATGGAACCACTAGTTACAGTTAGTGGAATCATTTATGATTCATGAGTAATGTTGCATCTATTGACTGATTATGGTTAACATCTGGTTGACAGTTGGCCAACGTGATCATGGCTGTTTGGTGCTGCATGAGGCAGACAGAGGGTGCTTCATCTCCATGGCAAATGCAGTGCTGCTGCAACTGTAACAAGTGGGTGGATGATGGACTCAAACAAGGGCCAGTGACAGCAGATTGAAGGAATATATGTTTAATAGTGGAAATAGTCCAGATGCTCGGGTAGTGGGTTATTGTCAGGAACACTACCAAACAGGGGAGGTTGGAAGACAATATGGTTTACTCTGGAAATTAAACAGTCAGTTGTATACACGAGAAATAAGTCCTCTATGACTTCAAACTTTCCACTCACATTGAATTGGGAAGAAGTGCCAGGGATGAAAAGAGGCCAGATCCACTCAATCCAAAATCCAAGGAAAAGCTCGACTGTACCAGTGGAGTCCAGTGGCAGCAAGCAGGGTTGGATCCAGGTTCATAGCAAGTCAGATCAATCCAGGAGGGGGCCAGAGGCAGACCACAGTCAGTACCAGATCCAGAACAACAAGGCAGGTTCAAAAACCAGGCAGAAGAGTCAGAATCCAAGAGAGGTTTGCAGACAATCTGGCATACAACGGAGGGTTGCATGTTGCTTAAGAGAGGAGTGGAAAAGTTGAACAGCATTGTGTTAATTAAAGGTAACTGAATTCTGCAGGAAGCATGCCCAAATAAGGCGTGAGTCAGGGAGGTATTCTGGAAACTATAACAGCAATGTGTCTCTGTTTGTGTCCGCTCTGTTTATTCTCATTAACAAATGAAGAAATTTGTTACGGCATGGGTGTGTGTGGAGCGGAGGGCTGTCGATCATGTCAATGTGGGCCTACTTAGACCTTCCCTTTAGATATTATCTCTACACAAAACATGGGCCACACACACTACTGTACAGTGTACACTATCAAAAAAATAATAATTTTGATAAGGGTACTGGCTTGGTCCAGAGGGCAAATGGCAAGTTCCCTGACCCCACCGACTGTCTATCTATGCAAGCCACAGTCAACAACTGCGTATTTGAATCAGACAAATTTAGCTGATAGTCTCATTGTTTCAGAAATGGCTCTTTCCTGCATGCTGAGATTACAGAAATTAAGTTTTCTTTTAATTGACAGTAACATGCTGAAATCAAAAAACACTTGAATTTTCTTCAAAATTAGCACCAACACATGGGCCTACCTGCAAAGACCAGAGAAATATAATGGCAGTTCAAAGGTAGCACACGATCTGAGAGAGAGAGAGAGAGAGAGACTTAAGAAGTAACTGCACTCAGTGAACACTGGATTAATTTCTATGGAAATGATAATGAAGAGAGCTGAGGGTCACCACAAACACCTGCGTTATTATGCACCTGGTACTTTTACTGATTTTATTTATCTATTTATTTTGCCAAAAACAGCATGGATTAACGGATACAAAACACTGCTGCCATCGCCAGACTGTCTCTCATGCTTCACCAATGTTTGTCAGCCAAATCCTTGATAGACTGGACATATTATAATGAAAGATTAGTTGTTTATCAATGTTGATAACTCAGTCCACAGATAGAAGGCGAGGGAAATATTTCATGCCTACCACATGCTTTTGGGGATTTCACATCCAAGCGGCCTGCTTCAGTTAAAAAGAACTCTGCTTTGTTAGCCCTGGTTGTTTCATTTGAACTGAAGTATTTTGCAGTCATGCCCCGAGCATTTCAGAACTGAGAGCATTGGTCATATTCCTGCAACTTGAAGACTCAATTTGATTTACCTAATGATGTTTTAATCATTCATGTTGCGCTGAACAACACATTTGTCTGTAATGTGCTACACTCAGAAGAGTTTTCTCTGCTTTACTCATACTTTAATTTATTCCTTTTCATTTCAAAACCTTATATCATTGTCAAATAGTGTTCAGCATTAAAAGGAGATTCCCTAAAAAAGAGCACAACAGTTTTGTGATGTCATTTATTCATTACTGCATCAGAGAGGTAGGATTGGAGAGGAAAAAGGCTGAAGATTTTAGATACTTGAGCTGTGGAGGAACAATGGTGACATATCTCACAAGGGTTCATCTAAGAAGCTTCAGTCCATTGATCCCTAGAAGAGTCGGATGATGCAAGGTGAGAATGAATTCTTCTGAGGTCGTTTGGGGTGATTGAATAGAACTACACGGACGTGCATGTGATGACCATCAACATTAAGGTCAGTAACTTTTTGGCTGAAGGCTATAAATATTGATCCAACACAGAATAAGAGAAACAGCACTCATTTGAAGGATATCAAAAGATAAAGAACAGCTTCTAGGATGATATCAACTACAGTAATTTTATCTATGTTCCTTTCATACTATAATTCTGCCAAAGGAGAGCTGCTCCAAGAATGGCATACCAGCTCATAGAGGGTGGAAGGAGGAGGGAAGAGTGATATTACAGATAAACAGTTAATGTTGAACCACCATCTGCTGAGCTACACCTCAAATCCAATGGCAAGTCCTGCGTCTGTGTTGGGCTGAATGTTGTCAATCTGTGAGATATGGTCTGCGTAGGAGAAGGAGCTACTGGTCCAGGAGGAGAGGAAGTTATGCCAATTGTCAGCCTAATTTACAAGCAGTATCAAGGGTAATGAATTTGTGGAGGGAAGCAATAGTAGCCAGTGACAGGAGGAACGAAAGGAAGAGACAATCTCGAGGGATAATGCAGATGATGCAGTTGAGGTAGCTGAAAAGGAATAGCAATGCTCGTTTGTAGCGTCAGAGGCTTGGGAAGCAGTTGGAAATATCCGGAGGGAGGTATACTGTGAAGTTTCTTGTCGAGTTTCTAGTTTCTGTAAGAGTACATTCTGCTAGGGAAGTCTAAATTGAAGGTGTGCTCTTAAATGCCTGATTAAAATGGTTGAGATGACTTGGAGCTTGAGATGCATAGGCATCTCAGGAGGTGTGTGCCTCCCAAGTTGTCTAGTGGCACTAAATTGCAGGGCTATGTCCAGAATTATAAGTGGTATTCAAGCTCTGCTGTGCAGATTAGTAAGAACCATCACAAAGCATCTCTAGAGAGAGAAAACGGAAAAACTCAGTCGTTCTAAGGTCCCCGAAACAGCGAGGATCTTGAGAGAGGCTTGGCTTTGTGAGGCAGAAAAGTCTCTACCATGGGTGGTGTCAGGGAGTGACGGCTGAATGAGCTGAGCTAGATCAATTTAATTACCCTGGATGATTTGTTGTCTTAAAGCAGTTCAGACAGAAGAGAGCCATGAGGCTGAAATTGGGTGACCCAAATGGGAGAGATGGTGGAGGCTCGGGTGAAGATTGTATCAGCTGGAGAACTAATGACGATCATTCAATTGATAACGGCCAAGCTGCAATAGAAATGGAAGAGAGTGGGGGGGGTTTAGCTTGAATAAGGGAGGGGAGCAGGGGTGGGGTTGCAGAGGGATAATTAAAAAGAGGCAACTGAGAAGGAAATAGCATAGACTTAAAAAAAAAAGGGAACTCCTTGATTCACTTGTACTGAGATGGAGGCGCTTGAGGCAGAGAAGGCCAAGGGAGCCATATTAGGAATGGCTAAAGGAAGGGAAGTAAAAAGGAATGGATGAGACTCTGCAGTGGAATGTTAATGATGGAGCGCAGTTGGGAAGGCTGGGTGATGGGCTGCAGATGTTGAGGTGTAGCATGGAAGAGATTCTGAGATGATAAATGGAGGGATAAACAGATTGTAGACAGATTGGGGTCTGACTTAAAGTCCATGTAACATGTACTGTAAGGACAGCTAGAACTCACTAGTGAAGTTGTACCTGTGTGGAAACATGACCAGTGAGACAGGCAAATATGTATAGATAAGCACATTGAATTAAATATGTGTGTGATTTTGAATATGAGTTATCTATGCCATTTTGGAAGAAACAGAAAAATGTGACCATCCTGAAGGGAGATCAGATCAGACGTTCATTGGATTACTGTAGCACAAGCAACAATGTATTCAGTTGTTTGTGTACCGAGCTAAATTGCATTTAAGTCGGACACATTTGCTTGTGACAACACTTAGAAGATTGTTAAAAAGAGACACTGTTAACCCAAATCAGTCTGATGAAGATTAACAAATCTGAATTCTCTTCTGAGATTAGTTGTCCCAAATAATTTGTTTGGGCATATGAGTTCTGTGAAGCTTGGCATGAGTCATGAAAAATAAACAAATGATTTACAGGGAAAGAGGGCTAAAAATTGAAGAAGAGAAGTATTTACTTTTCTTTACTGAAGGTTTACAGAACTTTTCATTTGTGTATGAGGTAAGAAGGTGATCTTTTAAAATACAGAACTGCCCTTTCATTGAAAAGTAAAAGATCTTGTCCATATTAACCTGAAAAAAAGTTAAATTTCTTTCATAGTTTTCTATGAGAGAACACATCTAAAGTAGGTTAATCTTACTTGAAGGTTACAAAGTCATTGATATTTTTTATGTTTAGATAAAAGTACTTTTGTTTTGGATCTTTTAATCTACCACTTTTCAAAATTATAGTGTGGATCAACATATGACACTCATTCTAATTCTAATCAAAATTTAACAACAGACACACAAAATACAAGCAAGTTCTGAAATGTTGTCCCCGATATATCTGAGTGTTTCTTATGATACTGCAGCAGTATGCTGATGACATGTATATTTACATTGGTCTTTTCATTTAGGAAAAAAACTTTCTTTTAATAAAAATAAGATCAAAGTTTGTCACAGATTTTTCTTTGAAGACATTGTGCTTATTAGCTTATAAATGGTAAATCTAGGGGTAAAAGTGTTACACACTCCGCTGGACTTTTGCAAATTTTCAAAATTTTTTAAATTGCATTGACAGCTAATCCAGTATTCATCTTACAACCTACCTGTGCTGTAAGTTCTCCCCAGCTAGTAAAAGACAGTTTTATCTCATGCTCTGTTCCTTTGTCTTTTTCTTTTCCTCTCTTTTCTCTGATAGTATCTTGTTGAATTTCTTTGGTCTCAATGTTGTGCAGCAGCGGCCCCAGAAATGTACATAAAGAGATTTCACTGTAACATCAAATAGGTCTTAAACGTGGAGTTTTAAGGATAGTTACATAACGTAAACGTGTCTTTAATATTCAAAAAGGCTTTGTGCTCTTCTGCGCCTCTCTTTCTGAACAAAATAAAGGTTCATTGCATATTTAATCTTAAATCTATGTAAGTTAACTTAGTCATATTTTTTTTGCTAAAAGCATTCCACATTATTTATTTCCACCAAGAATCTGAGGAAGTGATACAGCAGCTGGATCCAAGCTGAAAGTTCAGATCAAGTGGTCAGTGAACTAATGCAATATGCTTTGACTGAGTGGAAATCATACGTGCACATGGTTTTGCTCATTTTTAGAAAAAAGAAAAATTCTCAAAACTCTGAAATCCTTTGGCAAAACTGTCTTACAGTTCAGCATGGGTCATGCCACCATGGCATGCTTGCAAAAGCTCATATCTATCACAAAACTGTTCACTGATGCTTCAGAACTAAGTTCTGTTCCATTTAAATCAGCACCACCAAAACAGAAAGATCCTTCTCAGTTTCAGTTTCATTTCATTTAAAAAATCTGCAGCTTTTCCAACCAAGAGCAGCACCTGTCAGGTAACCAAACATACCTTTCGGTTGGACATCTGAGATTTGTGAAACTACTTCATCAGTATAGTTTTAGTTAAAAAAATGAATCAATGTATCCATGAGATTTATGATACATATGGGTTTACTGTATGTTCTTGGCTGACAACTGAACAGACTGTGCATTAGAGATGCACGGATGACTTATTTCACTTACTTCACCTATTTAATCCGCAACCGCTTCTTAAAATCTCCATCCGCCCGCTATCCGCCCGCACAAGCAATTTCTTACCAATTTTAAAAACCGCACCCGCCCACCATCCGCAGAAGAGTTTTTAGGTATATTTAAATTAGCTTTTTTTATTTGAGTGCCCGAACTGCAACCCGCCCGAATGTAATTAAAATTTTTGGAGACGTCATCCGCCGGATCCGTGGTTATCCGGGTGCAACCGCAATCCGCGCATTTCTACTGTGCATGTGAACGCTAATAGAATGAAAAATCATCAAACCTTAAACCTTAATGTAATAGATTCTTAAATTAATAATTTAATTGATTGTTAAATAATTACTGAGTAGCTTGGAGGTTTGTCCATGTTGTTTTGAGAATATGTCGTAAGACATAAGGCAAATCGGTGGAGAAAAACTGTACTACTCTGATTCATTAAAAAAAAAAAACAATTTTACATCTTTGTTGTCTTATATCTTAGGATGCATTTCCAAGATTTATAGTTTATTTACTAAATTTTGTTTTTTTACTGTTAAACCTGCTTCTGATTAAACTGTTTACGTAAGCTTTTGAATATTAGTTTTTGTTTGTTTTTTAGCAACACTGCTTCCTGTAAAGATATCATTCCTGTGCTTTTTCCTTCTTTTAGATGAATATTTTTAGTAGACCATGCTGTTTCAACTGTTGTCCATCTTGACCTCATGCGTTATTCATCAAAACCTATTTTGCTTAGCTTATAGAAGATTATGTTTCTGCACCTGCTGAGTTGAATGTATTTCTGCTCTATTGATGGCATAATTGAAACACATATAATTCAAACTACCCCCAGTCCTGCAGCTATTTTACTGTTTTCTTCTTAAAATGAAAAAACTTAATTTACTACTTAACATTTGCCTGTGTTTTATTGATCTAGGCATATTAAATCAAATTTCTTATTTGTTTAAGCATACAGTACAGTGAATACCTCATGATATCAAACCTCTCCTTTCTCCCAGGTTTGGGCACATCTCTTCTTTTCACATACACCTTCTATCCATAACTTTAAATTCACATTGATTTTTCAGAGCTCATTCAATAGCTTTCCTAACAACTCTCTAAAATTCTTTTCACCAGGACTTCTTTCCTCAAGAATCAAGTTTTTTTCAAAGATGTGCTTGAATTCTCCATATCACTATTTAGCCCTCCATTGTAGCAGCTCACAAATCACCCTAGTTGAGTTTTATCTTATATATCCTATAAAGGAAATGTAAAGCAGCATTTATTTTCAGAAATAATAATACACCCGATTCATTAATCATTAAAACATTTTATAACTCTACAGCATTTGTGCATAATCCTGTGTAAGCCATTCTTGCACCTTTGGCCCCAAACAGCAGCCCTTCTTTCATCATTAACCTTTACCTCACTTTCAAATTACTGTATAATAGAGTAAGGTAATCTTTTGCACTGCTTAGAAGAGACCTTCTGCTCTGCATTTAGTTCATCACTTTTTTTATGGTTTTCAAAAGATTAAAAAAAAGTAATTTCTAATACACACTGAGATAAGACCCCAAAGAAACTCTTTCATTTTCTGCTCTATGGCATTTTGAACTTTCAATATAATCTTTACTTTTCCATCTAACAGTCTTAAGACTACTACAGTATTATTACCTGCATATTGTATTATTACCTTACTCTTTTTTTAACCCAAGACATACCTTTATGTTTATCATGACAAGCTGCTCTTCACAGCTTCCCCTCAGCATCTTGGTAGACAAACATGACTGAAATAATTCAATAACGTGTGTCCTGAATAGATGTGAACTATAACAAAAATGGTTAATTCACTATTGTTTCACAATATTGAGGAAGTGAGGGGGAGGTGCGTTCCAGCAGCTCTTAAGACCGTGTGACTGACAATCCTCCAGCCCCTGCAGCCATAACGGTATTCTCAGATCTGCCTCAAAGTGACTCATCAGCCTGCAGGCCTTGTGACGCTCCTCTTCCCTAAAACAGGTCTGCCTGTGCTGACGTCTCTTCCCGGGATGGAGATTTCTGCTGAGACCCAGAGCGTCACAGTTATTTTACTTCAAGGACGTTTTCTTTCAGGGAAGGCAATGGCTGTTGCTTTACTGGCTGTCGACACTGTACCATGCGCTCATGCACCAATTTAAGTGATCCCATAGGCTATCCTAATGTTTGCCCACAAAAAACACAGTACAGCCTGGTTCTGGCTAAAAATCCGAGGTAGATCACCGAATCAGATATTCTGCAGCCTTACCCAAATAAAGGAGCTCTTAGTGGGAGAGTTGCAGTAGGTTTTACTTGTTCCTCAGCTCTTTTTGTTCTGATGCACTGTACACCTGACCACGTTCAATTTCTCCTTTTTTGAAGTTCTCTTCAGCTGATTTAGTTTTGGCATGCTCAATAAAAGAAGTACCTGAAGAAATTAAACGTTCAACTTTACAGTCATACATCACACCAAGGAGGTTAACTACACAGGGGAAGGAAGGGAATGGCTAGATCACCGTCAAAGTAGAGGGGTCACAAGAGCGCAATCGCTGACATTGTATCTGCTTTACCAAGGAGAAACTGCAATATCCACAGATCAGTGTCCCTGCAGTATGTCAAAATACGATCCTATATAACAACAGGATAGTAGTTACACACTTCACTTATGAAACATTAATTTGAAATGCTCATTGTAGTGCTGAAAGAAATTAAATTATGAATTTAATTCCTTATTCCTAAATAGAAATGTTTAAACTTAAATCATAGAAGGTGATTACAGGTCTATTGTTGATGCCTTTTTGTCTTTAAACTATAACATTAACCCTAAGCAGATGTTTGACAAAACCATGTATATCTCGGGAACGGTAATAGATAGCGTCTCACCACTTTCTCTGTGAAGACAATGCTTCAAGTTTTAAGCCAATAGTTCTGGTATGTCTGTGGGACTTTCAGAAGCTGAGCTATGTGTATTGGAAACTCAGTGTCCAATTGCATTATCGAACGGTGTCACATGAGCTGAAAGATCCAATTGTAGAACCTTTTTGCCGTGACGTGCTGTGCCAAAGATCATTACTGTAGTCGTCGGGATGCTTCACAACTATGTCTGTGTAAGTTGTTTCCATGAATGAAACTGTGTTATGAAAGCAAGAATTGATGTCTAAAGACTATTATCTCAATGGAATAGTAATTTCACACTGTACAGTACTGTAATATATGCAACTATTAGCCTTGTTACTTGTTTTTGTGCATTTTTCTTTTTTCTTTTTTTTTTTTTTACTGCCCCAACTGTACTTGAGAAAAAATTAAGTAAGATGGCTATAGGCTGTAGGCTATAGGCTACTGTGGAAAAAGTATTTTATTTGAAGTCCTAAAGCCCTTATGACAGTTTAAGTTGTTTGCAGATGCATTTAAGTAAAATCCATTAGAGAATCCAATGAAATCACACACCCTTTCGGAGACGCATATCGCATGGTTTTTTCCAATATCCTGACACACAACTCATGTAATTATTTCTAATTGGTTAAATTATAATACTCAGTAAATGTAATTACAAGTATTATTTCTAAAATAATGATGTCCTAGAGAGGGGGAACCAGAAACCAGAACAAGGCAGCTGCTTCTCAATTTTTTTTGTCTACTTTTTTATATCAGTCGCAACAACTGTTTCACTCGTTCTTTTCATAGCCTTCACTAGTTGGCTAGAGTTAAGTAACATTTACTGTGCAGTGTGGGTGTAGCACCAGGCAGGAGGCAGGTGGATGTTGGAATCATCCACCTGCCTGTTGTTAAATAAAAACGGCATTAAAGAATGATGTAGATGTACAAAATAATACAAATGAATGAACAGATAAACTTGATTAAATTTCGACAAGAGAAAAACTAAGAAAGAACAAAACAAAGATAAAACAAATCCACTGATCTAGGGGAGAACAAAAGAAACCATGGGGTATATACAGTATACACAGAGGAGAACTAACTTAACAGGGAGCAGGTGGAGCAAAAACACACCTGAACCCATGGCAACAAAAGTACCTATTAGGGAAAGTAAAATATTATCAACAAGTTTAGAAACAAACATAATGTTATATAACCCCTTTAACTTTCACAGTAAGAAAAAAAACAAGAGTGAAATGTTTCTTGGCGTTTTCTCCTTTCTTTTGATCAAGAAAAATATGTACAAATGTAAATTTTTTTTTTAAAATAGTTGAGATAAAAGTTAATAAAATAATGACTGTGAAATGTTCAAAATTTGAAACAGCAACAGGATAACAAACACTTTTTTTTAATACTTCATACCCAAAAGTATTGGTAGAGACGGTTCAGGCAGGTTTATTTAATATATTCTTCAAGAAGATTCATTATAGTCACTGAAAGGCCACAAACGATTAAGAAACAACACAGAATAATTTTAAATGCATTATATATATATATATACAATGTACAGGTCTGTCACAGAAAATTAGAATATTGTGATAAAGCTCTTTATTTCCTGTA
>JAVQJG010163548.1:0-10970 GCA_036024015.1 Craterocephalus amniculus
TATGTTACCGCGGTAACAGCCTCCGAGTAGAATACCTCGCTTCATGAAACGGGCTTCACTTACTCCTCAACTTACCCCAAACTCAGACTAAACATACCCCGCTTCTTGAAACGGAAAACTCCGAGTTTCCCCAAACTCAGAGTTAACATAGTCAGAGTTTCCATAAAACCCGCTTCTTGAAACAGGCCCCTGGTTCTGCTCCATGATGAGGGACGCAAAGTTTCCACCTTGTTGCTGCTAAAATCCTGTTTTCTGTCCGTCAGTCCAGTTTAAACCAGTTCTAAAGATGAGGTTTAGACTGTATCCAGTCCGGTTCTATAGATCCAGTTTAAACCGGTTCTAGTTTAAACCGGTTACATAGATCCAGTTTCAGCGGGTTCTTCGTGTTTCAGCGGGTTCTTCATGTTTACTGATTGGTGTTGCAGTAACTGTTGTGTTTGTGTGTCAGTGTTATAAGTGTGCTCGGGACCTGCTGCCACAGCTGGAGTTGAACCTGCGCGGCTGTCAGCTCGTCTACAAGTCCAAGTCCAACGCCAAGATCCCCCACCAGCTCAAACTGGTCCCGCTGGGCTCAGACTCACTGGTGCTGGGCTACAGCAGCTTCCAGCAGGCCGACGAGTGGAGAAGGGTCAGCAGCACACACTTCACTGCGCCGCTCGGAGCTGAAGTTCACCAGGTTTATCTTGAAACCTTTAAAAACATGAGTGAACGTGACGTGTGTGCAGGTGATCGAGGAGGTGAGCGTTGGAGGTGAAGTGGAGACTCAGAGCTTTTCCTCTTTGAACAAGTCAGAGCAGCTGCTGTCCTGCAGGGTGAGACGCCGTCCACGGCCACACCGAAAAACCAACCAGCCCTTCACAGGAGAGGAGCATCTCAGAAACAGCAAAAAACATGTTTTTTTCTAACGCTGAGACGTAACTCGCTCTGGCCTCTGTTTCCAGTCCAGTACAGCCCACTCTGACTCTGATGAGGAGAAACCTTCAGCTCACCACGGCCTCAGCAAGGACAAAGGTAGCACAACCACCGCTGCCTGTTTATGAAGCAGGCCCACACACACTCAGAGGGCGGAGGGTGGATAAAGCTGAATGAAAACTAGTTTTTATAAAGCAGTGTTGTAGGAATGAAAGGTCTGAAAGCAGTTCATCCATCAGTGATGTGTTGCATCCCGCAGGTTTCCTGAACGTGCTGATGAACTGCCAGTGGCAGAGTTTACTGTGCCAGGTGGAGGGAGGACTGCTCAACATGTTTGGGGAAGAGGAGGAAAAGGAAGAGGAGGGGAAGGTGGAGCGTTCACCTCAGTACACCGTCCAGCTCCGAGGCTGTGAGGTCAGAGCTGGACCAGACACCGAGCACTCCTCCTACAGGATCTCACTGAGCATGCTCGGTGACCAGGTGGCCGTGCTGGAGGTGAGCTTAGGACTGAGCACACCACACTTCCTCCATCTGCGCCCGCTTCACCCGAGCGTGTCCTTCTGCTCCACCTTCCTTCCTGTAGGTCAGCTCCTCAGAGGAAAAGCAGCGCTGGTTTAAGCTGCTGCAGGATGGTGCTGCCGATCCCCGTCACCATGACAACAAGACACAGGAGCACAAAGGCAGCGCGCTCAGGTAGGAGAAAGTCACCATATGTCCACCCAGTTTAAACCGTAATGGCACCCTATGTCTCATGGCCTGCCTCCATCTTACCTTGCCTCCTCAAAATCCCCTTAACATTAGTCAACTTACCTGCTTACTAGAAATCCTGCCGTAGATCTAGATGCCGTAGATCTAGATGCCGTAGATCTAGATGCCGTGGATCTAGATGCCGTGGATCTAGATGCCGTGGATCTAGCTCTGCATCACTTTAAGGGACAGTCAAAAACACAGGTCTTTTGGATGAATGCCATTATAACTGGGGTTACCCAGCTATCCCTCAGGGGTCTTTTTCAGGTTCCCTCATATTCAGAATTGATATTAAACACGTGGTCTTCACTGCTGGCTTCACTCACATCGATTTATATGCTAATGACACGATTCCTTACATATCTAATCCAGTCCTGACTCTATGCAGCACCGTCTCCATCACGCCTTCTATAACTTACACTTTGCATTTTGGTTCGTGAGTTCACTTTCCACCGTCATAATTACCAACACCACGGCCCTCATTTATCACCTGAGCGTGCAACGAAAATGTGTGTGCACGACCATTTCCATTCAAGGTTCAGCATTTATTAATGTAGGTGTGAGCATAGGATACAATATATTCTCACGTTTAGCCTCAAACCATCCACTACTTAGAACGGACCCTTTTGTAAAACAGCATAATAAAATGGATTTCCAAAACGAATAAAATGAACTGCTTACTGCCTGGAGTGCATGGTGACACTGTCAGAAATGGTTTGGGAAAATAACAGATAAACTAAGCCCACACATGACAATATGAGCAGCTATTCAGTTACTTTCAAATGAAATGATGAAGCTTTGCTGGTCCCTGAATTTTTCTAAAATTACGTGAATTTTCATTAAAACTAGCTGTAATCTTTGGTATGTGTGAAGACCAGAGGATCATTTCTATAATTTCAGTCATTCCTACGGCACAGACACAGTAATGTGGAAGTTTTGTAAAGGGTTTATGCAGAGATGGATCTGTGCTAGATCCTACTGTAAGGCAATAAATGTCACCATCATCCTCATGAGGTCCATTGAAACTCAAAAAGCTGAGAGGTTTCTGCTGCCGCTGCAAAGGAACAAAGCAGACTTTGTCATGGAGGAAACAGGAAAATAGGTTGAAGCAGCTTTTAAAAAGTGTTTTTATTCTCACAATAAGCAGCAGCGACAGCTCTACCTGTAGATGTGCCTTCACACAGCTAACTTTCCTCATGCTGTGTGGATCTTCTGTATCACTAGAGGCTTTCCACCCCTGCTACGTGTTTTTTTCCCGTTTACTTCTTAGGGGATTCAATTGAAGTCGAAATGCAGCGCTCACAATATGCTGGTGGCGGATTTAGTGTTGAAGAAGAACTTTCACACTTCGCCTATTACATCCTGAAGATGGCAGATTTATTACTGCTACAGGAACAGCAGGGGGCACTAAAGCGCCTTTAGTCTCATGGACACTGATGATTGGCTGATCAGTTGCTTTCGGCTCCTGTCTCCCTGGGCGAGACGATGAATTTCAGGGTCTGATCATTCATTCTCTGGGATTGGTCAGATACAAATGTTTCATAAATCCCACACAGATCAGTGTTTAGATCATCTCTGCAGTCAGATGTGAGCTCATTTCTGTTTGTTTCATAAATGAGGCCATGTTCTCAAAGAGAACCAGTTCCTGTATGCAACACATCATCCTTTACATGGCACAATCCTCCTCATCTCAGATGATGGTAGAAAACCCACGGAAGTGCGTCCAAAGCTTTCTGCAAACCTGGATATTCTCTGTCATGCTGGGACCAGTTTGGTTTCTGCTGCTGCTCCCATCATCGTTCTCTGTTCCTCCTCATTAACTGGCCGTCCCGCTCCTCCTGCAGGTGGCTGCATTGGGACCAGTTCATTTACTAACCCACCTCTGGATAACACTGCCTTTATCTTTGCTCACTGATCATCATTTCCAGCATGCTGTTATAATTTTATCACCGTCAGCTTCCAGTTTTCTGCCTCTAACAGTGATACGATAAAACGTCACATCCCACAGCTTACCTTTAGTCTGTTATCAAACAGTGCTTTCTGCTTTTGTTTGTGAGAGTGAAAGTAACTAGCGGCGTTAGAAATGCTCTTTACTGTTTATATTGTCTGATTAAAACCTGCAGGATTGCATCCGTTACATTTGTTGTGTCTTTGTCACTGACACAACTCATCTGTTGTTGTGCTTCTGCTGTTTTTCAGTGGGCTTCAGACTCGCAGCTTTCCTACCTCCAACACCTACATGGACGACCCCTTCAGTCTGAGCGGAGTCAGCCGAGAGCAGCCCGTCTACTCCAACACCTGCGTGCTGGATCACATAGTAGGACCGCAGCGGGAGGAGAGGCAGAGCAGCATGTTTCTGTTAGACGACACTTTCCTGAGACTCCTCCGCTCCTGCATCCCAGCTTTAGTCATGGGGATGATTGGTGGATGAGGGAATAAAACCCAAATGATCGGCTTGGTGAAAACCGGGGATGCTCTCAGGATGCTGCTCTGCACCTCTCTGCACTCTGAGCAAACTGAAATCTACAGACCGGTTAAATGTGCTGCATCATGTGACGCGTCGCTGTTCTCCAGCTCCACAGCTCCCAGGACTCGGTCCACCGCAGCTCCATGTCGTCCAGAGACTCGGTGACCTACAGCAACCTCAGCAGCCACAGTGAGTAGAGAGCAGACGGGAGGGGGAAGCTGCGTGGGCAGAAGCGTCTCAGAGAGGTCCGTGTCTCAGGCAGGAAGCCGGCGGAGGTGCAGCGCGCCATCCAGAAGCTGGAGCTGGCCGGGAGGAAGGTGCAGCTCCGGGCCGGCTCAGAGACCAACCTGGCCTCAGCTGCCAAGCACAACAAACGCAACTCCTTCAGGCAGTCGCTGGCCATCTGCACCGAGCGAGCCCAGGTAGGAAACACCTGCTGCTACTCTTCGCACTGGGTCCACTGGTTTCTGTGTAACGCGGCCGGTCTCTGCTGGTCAGGTGGGCTTCCTGAACCCTCTGCTGCGACGCACGGCCTCGGCTAAAAACTCTCTGAAACGAGCGCCGTCGGCTCTCTTCATCGAACGCGGAAAGGTTTTCCAGAGGAAGAAGGTGAGAATCTCTGGGGTTAACTGGTGACACTGGTTCTCACAGAACAACCAGTCACACTTTCCCATCAAACCTTACGGCTGTGTCCACACTTTGGACTAGTTCTGTATGCCAGTTTTCATCCGGACGAATCAAAAAATGTCTCTCCCATCTGCCTGTTCCAGGAATGGGAGACCAAAGCTGCAGCGTGATGTCGTCTGTGGATCAGCATCGCCTCCAATCAAACACACCGGCCTTTTTACAGCGCTCTGCTGTGATTGGTGGTTAGTGTTCAGGTAGACCTGATGCAGAGTTTCGAGCTTCGTGTTTTCATCCAGGGCTGCAGCAGATTGCCTTTGCTTAGTCAACCAAACCGCTTAAATGAATGAAAACAGACCTTTTTACTTTCATCCTTCTTTCATTCTCTTTCTGAAACACGTTGTTGTTGCTCCCATCCCTGTAAAAGTCTGCTTTCTCCTGATTGGCCAGCTTGTGGAAGAACAGATGACCATGTAAGGAAATCAGGGATGGGGGATGTTATTGTGTACCATAGACCGTCAAAGAGATCCCCCGTGGTAAAAACTCATCATGTTGCAATAAAAACCATAAATTCCTGTAGATGACAGTCCAACTTGCCGGTGTAACAAACAGCAGGCATGGCTGAAGGTGGAGTCGACATGCTGGAGGAGTTTGCTCCCAAAAGAAGCTCCGGCTCTGTTTTCTGGTTTACAGCTGCACATGTACCGAACCGATGCAGCTTAGAAACCTCCGGTTTTATTCTAGGGCTCTAGAGATGAAATGTGGTGACAGCTTTATAGTCCCAAAGATTAGGGTGAAATGATTTTACTTTTTTTATCATCACTTAACGTTGCTGTGATAAAAAACTAATTATTGTGATAAATCTTTTAGCCCATCCATCAAAGAAACACACACACAGGAAAAACTGCAGGAGACCGAGTGTTTCTGAAACCGGTTCTTTGACTTCATTACCTTACCTTTCAGCCACACGAGGATGTTAAATTTAAACTTGGAGAGAAAATAAGGAGAAACCAGAACACGTTTCCCATAGCAACAAATATTATAATACTCCCTATAATGTAATCAGTTTATGATTACAAGCCAATGATACAGCTTGTCATCACATTATCGGCTTTATTACATGTAAAAACGATACTCATTGTTTGCTACGCCCACTTTAAACAGCAGCTCTGTGTTGCTGAATTTATAAATAACTGTCTTGAGAAGAAAAATTGAAAACTTTGTTGTAATCCTCACTTATTTTATAAAACAGTAAAACACAAAACCTGGTGGCTTCCTGTCTGTTGGACTAACTGTGAAAACTATGGCAGCCCTGAAGTACAATAAACAACTAAAACAAAGCTAACATTTCACGCACACACACACACACACACACACACACACACACACACACACACAAATAACGAATAATTAAAATGTTATTTTATTTTGTTAGTTTATCTTCATCTTGCTTTCTGAAATGCTATTTCCCCTCTGATCTTACTCCTCATACTCTCCTACAGGAAACTTTAGTTAGCTGAGCTTTAGTTGTAGAACTGGCTTGTGGTGCATTCAGGGGTTTATGTACAGCTAAATTATTGGTTTCACTGCTGTGAATTTTCAGTTTGATCACCAGTGTAAAGTGAGAGAACACACAACCTGTGTGTGTTTTTGACCCACAGACATGATTTCAGTCTTTTCTTCACTTATTCCATCAGGACTGAAAATCTTAGTTCATGAATAGTTTATTTCTTTCTGTACGTCTGTGAACGCCGCCTCGCTGCGGGTAAAGAAACAATGTTGTGATGTTTTTGTTTAACTCCACGCGTGCTGTTTAATGTCTGATTCTATAAATGCTGTTCCCACCATGTACTGACCAGAGATGATTATGTTTATTAACCTGACATCCACTTCCTGTAGCATTTTATTTTTACTGTACTTTATACTCAGGAGAATGTTTGTATTTGACCAAACACTGATCTGTAAAACATTAAAATCTGATTTTTACAAAGTTTTTTTTTGTTCTTGTTCTTTTTCGAAGACTTGTTTATTCTATTTGAATAAACTTTATACCTTATTTTATTTACAGCTACAGAAAAACAAATGAATTAATAATAATCATTAGAAATAAAGATAAATAAGCCATTGAGATAAAAAATAAATACAGACACAAGAAAAGCTGAAAAATACATAAAATGAATTGATTAGAGAAGAAATAAAATAAAGGCCAGAATAGTTAAGAGGTTATTTACAATGTGTTAACATTAAAATGTTCACTTCTTTTCTTTGACGGTGCAGGGACAGATCAGGGTTCTTATAGTCTCTGGATATTTGCAGCATTATATGCTGCCTTCACGTCTTCCCGGTGGTCCATGTAGTCCTGGACAGACCCGCCTGCAGTTCTGAGCTAAAACAAGCACAGCTGTGTCCCGTTGGACACCTGAGGATGTTTTCCAGTAAGAATCTTCTGTCCTCTAAGTTAGAAAGCCCATCAATTGCTGGAAACATCATCATCTTCGCAGTGATCCCTGCCAGCTGCTAAATACTTCAAATGAATCTGAAATTAGCTTCTTTCAAAAGAATGTAAAAATATATACCACTGAAAAAGATTTAGAATAAAATCCACAGAACTTTTTTTTTTCTCCAGAACGCGGTGAAGCACAGAAACGTCCTGTAAGCAAGTAGAAATGCTCTTTATTGTAACTCCTGGTTCATCACTCACATCATCGTTCATCTGTTACAGCAGCTGCATCCAGATATGAAAACAACAACAGCAAATATTATCATGTCACTCAGTGTTCAGTATCTACAGCAGCAGCACGGCTTCAGACCGCTGAGTCATCGTAGAAGAGCCGCCGTCTCAGCAACCAAATCAGCTGGGAGTCTGAATCATGGAGTTCATATTTATACAAACGCATGAGCAGGAAAGGAGGGAAATCATCTTTAAGTCTAGATTTCACTGGATCAGTTTGGAGCTCTACCAGGCGACAACCAGAAAATTTTATGTGCTTTACTTTATTTGCTTTTAAGTTTTTAAGTGTCTTTACTTTAGCCTGAGAGCCACTTTCACATCACATCACATAACAGCCGGCGTAGTTCAGAGAGAGAGGGCCGCCACAATGAATCAGAGCGCCGGAAGCCGTCCTGTGTGTTAAAATAACCCAATAAAAACAGAAAAAAACACCTCAAAACATACAAAAAGAGAAACATGGAACAATCTTTGTGTCATCATGGTGTCAGTCACAGCAACTCACAACCGGTTTCTAACTACACAAACCAAATCACAACAAAGCATGAATCTCCTCAGTACCACTAAGCAGCGCCACAATCATTCCTAAAAGAAAAACATAAATAAAGAAAAGAAAAGTGGAAATCATCTCAACGTAAAGTGACCCATGCTTGCTCACTCTGACTCATCTCCACCCGGTTTCTGCTCCGCTTTCTTTTCCACAGATACAGGAAGCTGCAAGGCAGACGTGATGCAGGATTTGGTGGTTTTATTTTCTAAAAGTTAATGCAGTGAAAGTGAGTTAAATCTGAGTTCAACTCTCTGGCAGGTCTGAGCTGCTGAACACGGATTCAAAGGTGCGTTCAGGAACTCACAGGAGGGACCGAAAATGCAAAGAACAGACTGCGAGCCTCTAAAAGGAGCAACGGTCAGACGGAGATGATCTTTGCCGATGGGCCGCCTGCATTTAGCCCCGATAAAGCTTAAATATACGTCTTTCTGCTTTGTAAATATACTTCTGTAATTAGCCAAAGCTGGGTCTTATAAAGTCTAACTCAGAAAGCACAAAATGATCTAAAATAAAGAAAAAGCTAGAATCATGAAATGTTTCACTCCTTTTCTCAAAAACTTGACGAGGTGAGACTGGAAATAATGGTGCGTTCCAGTTGTCCATGGAACTCAGAATTCCGAGATGATCTGTCTGGAAGTGACGAGGCAATCTCGGAATTCCGAGCTGGGAGCTCAGAATTTGCAGAGGACCCCGGGAGACCAGATTTAAAGATGGCCTTTTCCTGTGCCACTATTAACATGATTTATAATACATTAACTGTCCATTATGTCTCCAGTATGAACCCCAGCAGGATCTTATGTTTATAATTACATTTTTACCGCGGGTTTGTGAAAAACTACATCAATGTGGTTTATTATTATTTAATCACTAAAACTGGCTCGGGTTTAAATAGTGCATGTTTTTACTATGTGTCTGTGATTTTTTAAATGTTTTATCAGCATTTGTAGACAAATTAGTTGTTTTGAAGTTACTGTTTTTCTTTCTGACACCTGGACCACACCGTAACTTCCCAACACATCTGGAAAACCTGACGAGGTAAGCTATCATTGGCCAGAGAACAATGTGGACATTATGTGGACATTTATGATTATTATTTAAGTGTGAGTTTCCACATGCATGTTCACAGAATGTTGTCAGCACGGCGTCCCCTGCTAGCTTCCCTATCGCACCGCTATCTGCTCCTCCACTCAGAGGAGAGGATGGCTTTCTTTAGCTTGACCTAAAATCAGAGCTCCTTCTGCAGGATTCTGCACAAACTGGTTCAAACGATCAGATTTTGCTGTTTGCTAAACTATTTAACTATTTAACAGCCTCTAATGTTGATTTTGTCTCATTAAATCTGTTTATAATGAAAAATAATGCATGAAATTTTGGTGCTGTGATGTTTTACATGAAATTGAACCTTCAGAGGCCAGCAGTCATCTCATTGGTTTCCAGCCGATCAAGCAGCATCAGGCTTGTATGTTGGTGAATAAAATGTTAAATTGAGATTTAACCTGTTAATCAGATAATGTGCTGGTGCGTAATACTTATATTTACCTACGGGTGCTGATGTTTTTACACATATATTGAAGTGCTAATGATGAAATCAGTTCAAGTCGAGGTGAAATATATTTTCCATCATTCTTCTGTCATCAAAAATTCAAAAAAAGTAATTTCCTCTTCAACATTCATGTTCTGCTGATGAATTTTACACCTTCATTAAGATTTAGCTCATAACAAACATGCCACTTGTCTGCGGAGGTTAAAAAAATAGCTGCACATCATTTGGTCACGAAGCAACTCTAACCGACACCGAACGTCTACAACGTGCTGACTGGAGGAGCGGAGCTGCACGGACGTCACCCTCGTGTCTCGGCTCAGCTTCACATCTCTCAGAGGTGTGTGTTTCTGTGTTTCTGTGTGTCTGTGTGTGCGGCAGTGGCTTTTGCTGAATTGGAGAGAAAAAACAAGGAGCGAGCAGTTTGATTGCAGCTCAGACTGAAGCTGAGACGGTTTTAGTGCCACTGTGGCTGAAATGTCTACTTTTATGTTGGCTTCAATTAATCGGCTTAGAGCGATAAATTACTTCCGCCTTCAAAACAATCACATCATCATCAGCAGCCTTTTCTACTTTTTGCTTTTGCCAAATAAAATTCATATCATAAGACAACAACAGCCTTAACACTTCCTGCACATCCACCATAAAACGAAGGGTGAGTGACGTCCCAGCTGACTCTTAGCTTCATGTCAAACGTATTTATTATCTAACAGAGTATAAAAACTACCCCACAAGACTCATTAAACCAGTCATGTGGTTTATAATCCCGCTTTCAGCCAGAAATAGAATATATTTTACTATCTTTAGGATCTAAACAGCCTCTGTGGAAATTGTGCACCTTGGCTTTGTGTTTCCATTGATCCCAGTAAGAGCTGAAGTTAATGAATACTACTACATCTTATAGGGGACTGGATGCTGTTTCAGAACATTATCCTGGCTCTGAAAATGGCTGCAGGCATGAACAGGTGTAAATCGGACTGGATGTCCTCTCCAGTGTCGGCCTGTATAGAAACATGTAAGATGTCCTGAATCTCCACCCTCTGCTTTCTGCTGCTGACATGGGCTGTGTCTCATTTAGAAGGCCACGCGCTTTGAAGTGCGGATTTGTCGGCTGCATACGTCAGAGTGGCGCGCCAAGGACTGTCCCATTACAAAACAATCAGATGAAGCCTCCTGATCCACCCTCCAAACCCGCACTTCGTTTGGCATAAAAAGAAGGATGCATGCTGTGTTTCCTCCGCGGCCTACTCTGGCCCATAATGCAGTGCGAACTGGACGACAGTGCGCAAAACAAGGAGGAGTACAGACGTGGAAGTATTTTCTTTAGTAGCGTGACAAGCCATTCATTGAAAAGAAAAGCTTCTGGCATAGAACTACGGCATAAAAGTCCTACAAGATTTGA
>JAVQJG010163552.1:0-34120 GCA_036024015.1 Craterocephalus amniculus
CGTGACGGTACCAAGATGGCGGAGGAAGGAACCGCCCAATGTGCATCACTTCAGCTCAATACAATCCTATGGGTCACGTGGTTTAAGGGTTTGTCCATTCTTTTTACAGTCTATGGTCATTCATCATCAAGTTAAATTTACCTGGGTAGGACTTGACCTAAGCAAGACCCAGGACCAGAGGCAGTGAGTGGGACAGTCATTTCAGATAAAGAAAACATAATTATTAATGGCTTCATCATCCTGATGCAGTGATTGCATTCAGTCACTCAGACATAGGTCACTTTTACATTGATGTCAAGGCAGCCCACATAACCACATGGAGGACCACATTATGTAGATGGTATGTGAGATTAGACAGTACATCCAGTGAAGTCTTTAAAGAGTCACATTCTCCTCACAACAAAAATCTTCTCTTGTCATAAATGTTCTGATTACTTTGACAAATATGCTGTGGTTCTGCAGACTGAGCAAGCAGTGGATGGGATTAACCACATTAAGCAGGGTTCTGTCAAATAATGATAATTCAGTTGTCTCTTAGAAAAAAAGTTTAATAGTTTCAAAACTATAAGAAGACTCATGTGACAGACAGTTGAGAACAAAGCATTTTTGATGGGCTTTGCTGGCTCTATAACAAAAATCATCTAAACTCTGCCTTGCATCTTCAGAGGATCAGCTGATCTGATCCCTGAGATAATTTCTTATCAGATCCTGAGTTCTACCGTGATATGGGGTATGGTTCAAAGTTATATTTAAGGTAGAGTAGTTGTACATGTTATCCTGGAGCATTTTTATATATTGCTTAAAATCCCTTTCACACCAGTTAATTAGATGCTCAAATAGTTTTTATGCTCCTCACATGTGGATCAAACTCCCAGAAACTCCTCAAAGCTAAAAACTGTTCTATTTGCAGCTCTTTATGAAAACCAGAGATATATCCTATTTTTTCTCAGGGTTTCTTTTGTTTTCTTTTCTTTTGTTGTAATACATCTTAATGCTTCCTCTGAACCCCCGCTGCAATGCTTTTAATGTTGTATGTAAAGCACCTTTGATTGTCCTGTACATAAAATGTGATGTACAAATAAACTTGTATTGCCTGAATGACCATGCATGAGCATGAGCAGGTGATTTTGAACATGTGGGATTTATTAACAGCTTATAACTGACTAATATGTTGGCCTCTACATGGTTGATAAATTCATTTTTTTCTACTGACAACCATTCTAAATTTCATTTGTAGGAATTTAGGATAGTTTTAACAAACAATTGATAAATGAGACTCCAGCCGTCTGATCATATTGATTTGATGATATTCATAACAGTTTTGAGTTTCAAATTCTGATTTTGCTGTGTGTAAAGATTTCTGACCTCTTCAAAACAAGACTAAACACCAGCAGAACGTTAATTAAATGTGTGCACCCATGCAGGGTTATCTGACATTGATCAATTTGGTTTTTTTTAGAGACAAAACAGATTCCAATTATTTCATTTCAAAAACAATTAATTTATGTATAGGGTGTGTATGAGAAATTTATGTTCACTGTACAACTTATTCGACTGTGAGTGCATGCAGTGACACCTTGACATCATCAGGAGGAAATGCAGGAAATTGTTTTATGAGTATAATATGAGTGCATGCTGCACATGCATGCTTGTTAGCAAAGGAAAGAAACCAGCTCAGCTAAAATTCCACCCCTATAAGAGACATGGGCAAAGGCACATCAGACTTCTCCTAATAAGCAAGTAGTCATCAGCTTAACTAAATGGGATGAATTAGGTAAACGGTAACCACTCCAGCTTCCTTTAAACTCTGGCTATTTTAGCTCTGGAATTAGGCTTTTCTGCTCTAAATTGAAAGGCTCAGCTGCAGAAAGGCAAGTTAGTTTCCCCATGATGTGATTGTCACAGATTCCAATAGCTCCTGCTCCAGTCCATTGGTCCCTCCATTTTCACCTCCATCAACAGAGGTTGGTAGGGAGCTAATAGCCATTCTCCACTCCTTATTAAAGCTTTTCACCAGGGGCTAACTCGTGCCCAGTGTTCAAGGAAACAAGGGCAACAGAGCAGGGCATGGCTCACCAGGGTGTCTTTTCTAAAGTGTCCAGGCTGTTGCAGAAGACCTGGATAAAGCAGGAGCCTGGTGAAAGCTGCCTGTTGTCCACCTAATCCTAGCAATGGTCCCGTCTCCATTGACAACGCAAACCTGAACAATGGTGTCTTTCAAGAGTGGCTCTCTTCACCAACGCCATGACATAGCAACAATAGTGGAAGATACTTCAGGAATGGGGAAAAATACTGGTCCCTGATCACACGTGTTTTTTTTTTTACAAATGATGCAGGAGAAAAACAGCTTCGGTAAATTAGTAACCCGCCCCGTTTCATTAAAGAAAGCGCTCTAGGGCAGTTGGCGTGAAATCACAGGCACGTGAGATCCAACTTTAAGAGGTTGGTTGATGAATGCAATCAACAGAAACTTATGATAGGCAGACCCAGGAGTGAAACAGGCTTCGGCGTGTGTTCTGGTATAAAATGATTTCTCTTCTCTGAGATGAGCTTTTCCCACCTTGCTTTTTTTTCCTTTTCCTTTGAGCACATTTGCTGACCAACAGAAAAGGAAGATGAATGCTTCCATTTCAGATGCCAAGCCCCTCCCTTCTCTCATCTTCAGTCCAGATTTCGCATTAAACTTGTAATAGCATACGACCCTGCAAGGCACAATTCTCATTCAGGTGGGCCATCTTATATGAATGAGATTTGGTGAAATGCCAATATTTATGCCCATACATTCACATGCTGAGCCTTTCTCATCATTGCATCTACTTCGGCACTAAAAGAAGAGCAGCTGTCATTTGATACATCAAATTATTCTGAGCCGCACACAAGCCTGTGCAGGTGCACACACCACTAACCACAGGCACAAAACATACAGACACACTACAATGTCCACATGCAGGATGAAGCTGGATGTGCACTTTTATCGTTTTTACGGCAAAGGACAAACTTTCCCAACTGATAAAAAAACATCTCAGACATTTGATGCCACATTTCTTTGTCATTTGAGTCAAATCGTTCAAATTCTTATTAGTAGTATTTTTTAAAATATATATATGTATGGAATTTAACATAGATGAAACATTATTTACTCCTGTTTCAGGGCCATTACATCCAGTTTTTGACAAATTTTCTCCAAATAGGGTTTGATAAACTTTTCTAATAAAAATAGAAATAGAAATCCTGTGTTCTTGCTCATTATTTAATATTATGTAATTAAATACATAAATAAAAATCACAATTTCAGTTTCTCTCTGGCTGCTTCCAGCAGCCTGGCTGGCAAGCTGATTGTTGGGAAGGTCACCTGTCAGAGCATGAACTAGGCTATGGCTGTTTGGCATCCCCAAGGGGTCTGGAGAGAAGAGAAGCATCTCTGAAGGACACTTTCTCTCCTTTCCTGCACTCTAATTCAATAGTTTTGACAGTGTAGTGGTGTCCCAGTGTCTGCCAGCACGGTAATCTCTGTGTAATTGAGTTCCCAATCAGTTATCCATCAATAATGCATCTGGTTCCATGTGGTAAGAGAAGACAGACAACTCAAGCCCTATGCATGGATGGAGACAAGATTCTGCTCTAACTGGCAAGAAAAAAAGATATTTTTTGTGTTTACTCACAAGCTCTTCAGCAGTTTGATTGTTAGTTTAAGCAGTATGATGGTGGACAAGCATTTTTTAGGATAAACATAGAAATATCAGTCCACCTGTACATGTTGCAAAGATCATACAATATCTAAAGCAATGTGCTGAGTAAATGCACAATGGATCAGATTCAGGGAAAATGTCAGAGGGCATCAGTGAAAAGAATCTGAAATACTTTTATATGATGCTCTTGAAAGATGTCTTTAAATGCAAATGTTTATAAAGACAAACAACTTTTTCACATTTACCCACATTGTCAACTGTAGTGCATGCCAACCCATCAATTAGTGACTAAGACATGGTTCTGCAAGGTTAAACTGTACAGCTGTCTGAATGATTTTTCAATTATACAGCCCAGAAGCCCCTAACTGCTCACTGCCCTTGCCCTCCCTCTCTCCCCTAACTGGGTCATTTATAAAACCTCTCGCTTACCATACATTATTTTATATCAGCATGTTGCTTTGCTTTCCTACACAATGTTGTCTACTGTAATAATTTCCTGTCTCACAATGCTTGGTATCTGCTTTTAAGCTTTATTACTGCCGGCCTTGTCTTATGAATAAACTGTCTCTGGTGGAAAATTAAAGCAAACTTTTCCTATTAGTGAAGCTGATGACTTTTGACAGATGTAGTACTTTGATGGAATATTCAGAGGTTTAAGAACATCCATTTCATAAGATTTATTGAGTTAAATCTATTGCTTTTAAAGTATGAAATCACAAATAATTCATAATGATCTGCAGCTTCCTTCATCTTGATTACATCATGCTCCTTAGATCCCTGTTGTGCTGTCCCTTTACCCTTGGGTCTGCCAGATTAATGGCTCATTTAAGTCCCCACTACATTACATTAGCCCATTCAGTCAGTACATACTGTACACTCTCAAGCAAATAAATCACATCATGAAAATATTAATCAATCTCAATGAGGGACTGCACATAATCTGTTAGATGTTAAGTCTATGACAAAGATTTCTACTAAGAGAAACAAATTACTGTCACTCACAGGGCTAGATTGACTCTATAGCTCTGCAGCTTTTGGAGCCATTGGCTCATCAGGCAGAACAATAATCTCGGCAAAATATATACACCAGTTTTCACAACCAAAAAAGCCAATATGCCAGTAAGGCTTTTTTCCTCTGTTGTTTGATTTCTGCGGGTGCTTGGCCAAGCATTTTAAAAAGCTGATTCTGTGCTGCATAATAGTGTGACAGTGCAGGCTCTGGAAAATTCTGTGAATTGCATTCATGGAAAAGGTATTGGACTGGTTCACACCAACACACAACAGCACCCTTCCCAGCTGGAGGTTAATTCAATCCTAGCATGTTCCATTTTGAAGCTGCTGTCAGGCCCGGGTCTGCAGTGTGACATTGTGAGCGAGAGGTAATTACATTTTGGTCCAGTTCGGCGACTCAGCGTCTATTCAGAAGGTGCTGTCAGTGCCCTCCTCCTACAGACCATGACCACCAAAGGAATGTCCAGCTCTGGACAGAATGCATCAGACAAATAATGGAACGAACTTCGCTTCAAGACTGTGTTAAAAAAAAAGCAGTCTTTTAACACGGACAAACAAGGATTTTCATGCTTTTTATGAAGTTGAAAATACGTAAAAACACAAGAGGTTTAAATGACTCACAAAATAAATGTAGAAATTTTAAATATGTAATAACTAAGTTATAAATATATCCGTTCGTTCAGTCAAACTATAGTATCGCTTCTTAACATGGTAAATGGACTGTACTTATATACAGTGTTAACCACACTTTCACACTACCATGGGGCTTTGTCATATTCACCCATTCACTCATTCATATTGTTTCTATTGTGCAGCTGTGCCGTTTTAACAAAGCCAAATATCTCCCAAAAGGAGACAAATGAAGAATCCTTAATCTCAATCTTAATCACACACCCAAACAGCATTTGTATTGGAGCATACTGAGTGCTTTTATACGCTTCCATACCCCAATAGGCACTTCAGGAGGCAAGTTGGGGTTCGGTGTCTTGCCCAGGGACACTTCAACATGCACGGGGAAGCCGGGAATCAAACCGCCGACTAATGTTAGATCAATATTTTACAGAAGCAGATTTATTGACCTCTCTTTACAATAAAATAAGATCCAGTGATAAGAATCATAACACATGAGAAACATCCAGAACACCATCTGCACTGTACGTGCATATAATCACATTTACTGTAATCACAAAACTTTGTGACAAATTCATACTGTATCTGCTGATTTTCTCAGATAACGTGTGGTCATGTTGTACTTGTCCATTGTGTACTATTGATCAAGCCCTGGTGAAACTTGTGACTAAAGCTTAGTCCTATCCCAGCAGAATAAATCACCGTATTGACCCTGTGATTATCAATAAAGGTAATGACAAACATCTGGCCCCGCCTTTAATGGAATCGACAGAGTCTTCCTGGCAGAAGCCCAGCACTGGCCACACATAGATTACCTTGATCTTTCCAGTGGGAACTCACTCTTAGTATGCAAATGAGATGGGAGAAGAGCAATTGATATTTAAGCTAAGCTGTGCTGCTATTGAACTAGTTGCTGAAAATCTCCATAAACACCAAAGAAAAAACCTTAGAATGTCTGCTGACAATACGCTTGTTTAGACTGACTAAGATTCATTCTGTCAAGGAGCTGTGGCACAGTGTATCTATGTCAATCGAGGAATAAGTGAAGAGATCGAATCAATGGGAGCTGCACTGAGGTCCAGAGGTGCTGAGCTGGACTTCTAGAGCAGTGTGCAAAGACAGCACTCTGTCTTGCATAAGCTCTGGGTGTGTCTGGCCTGGATCTACACAAAATACCTTAAAATTACAAGGGTCTTGTGTGGCAATATGCTGCTGCCATATATGAACAACCTGACCCTAGAGACAGAGCTATATCTCTGTGCTCAAATCCAAGTGTGGCTTCACCTTTACTGAGACAGTCAGACTGGTATAGGCCTTTTTATGACTCTCAAAGAAACCCACATGCAAACACATGGAGTGAAAAGAAATGTGAATTACAGAGTACACCAAGCAGATGGAGACTCTTTAACCAACTTAATATTTCACTGCAGATGACAATCAGAAGGAACATGCTTTGCTGACTAATAATAAATGACACAGAATTGCATGCAATTGACTGTAGTGAATTCCTAAAGGTACGGAAACAGCAGGCAATTACAGCTCACCACCACTTGCAATCTAAAATATCAATTTGCTCTAATGGAAATGTTCCCTTTGACATTTCCCATCACAGAAGAAATGACAAAGCAATGATGCTGTGGACCCCAAAAAGTACCGTCCCTATGTGATTCTGAAATATGTTTAAGAAAGTAAAGGATTCAAAAGATTAAATGATAAAAAACAGCAAAGCGGTCGCTTCTCCGAACGAAATGAAATGAAAAGCCCATAAAGCACATAAAGCAATAACATCTTTGGTTGTTTCTTTCCTGAAGTTATCCAATGAGACAGGCGCTAGTGAAATTTTATCAACCACTCATAAAATTCAGTCATGCGTCCCCAGGTTTCCATCATTGTGTCTTTTGGGTTTCCACCTCATTTAGTAGATGTGCTGGGGCCCAGTGGGTGAGTGACTAATAAAGAAGAGATGTGCGCACACATAACACGCAGAGAGAAAACGTAAAGGTTTACTAGAACAATTTCACAATGAGTGACTGTTCCATCTGCTGCAGGACAAATTCATCTAAATGGGGATAAGGTAACACAAAAAGAAAGAAGAGTTCATCCAGATTCTTAAAAAAAAAAGATCAAATAGGCCTGCCCACCTACAGTGGCTGAAAAAAGTTCACGCCCTTACTATTCTACAATATTTCACCATGAGATAGATATTAAATAAAAAGTGGTTCAATAAAGGATCCAAATTAATTTTGTCATTTTAAGTTAGTTAAGTTAGTTCCACCATGTCATGTAAACCCACAACACTGCTGCCCTGAGAAGAACCACTTATCTTTGTTTGTTTTAGAAGGAAGCTCCATTATTTCTCTAAAAACAGAAGCAGATTTACAGTGAATCATTTTCAGCATTATGTGAAGCCTTTTTCCTCTCTAGTTACGATAAGGTGAGGCAGCCCTGCACCTTTCAGTTCCGCGCCAATCCTGTTACTGCCTGGATTTGTTCTCCAGGCCCTATAAAAGATTACTCCTCGAGGAGAAAGAATTCACTTGATTAGCTAGACAGCAATTTAATGGGATTGTCAGAGGGCCCACAATAAATCAGCTTTTGTGATTAAATGAGATCTCCAGTAAAAGTTGTATGTCTCCAAATCAATAACTATTGAATGTTTTTCCCTTTGTTCCAGAGGAAGGTAAAAAAAAAAAAGAAAAAAAAAGGGCAAGAGAAAACAGCCAACATTTCCTGTAGGTTAATAACCCTGCAGCCTGTGGTGAGAAGCAGGATGGGCTACATGCTTATTGGCAGAGAGCAAGGAGCCACTCAGCCTGGAGACGAAGGGGAGGAAAAACTAGATGGATGGAGAGATTTGTATTTAGAGTAAAAAAGAAAACATCAGGGAATATTTTGGACATTAAGTAAGAGCAAATGGACTTAAGCAGAAGCGGATGTATGGCCATAATTGGACTGACACTGTAAAAGCTTTAAGCATCTTTGTAATGGCTATCCACAGACTGCACTGTACTCCCTCTGTCTCTGCGCACAGAGAGAAGTCAGGTCAAAGAGATACACCCCATGAATATCTCTTCCATTCCGACTGAAACACTTGATAGAACAAGGCTTTGTCTATTAGAAGCAAATAAAATGGCCCAGAGTCTCCAGCCAGCTCAAGTGTCTCAGTCAATACAAAGCAAGACTGTGGATTCAGCCATAAATATTAACCTCTGCATCCAGATACAGACAGTTATGCCCATGGATCATCACAGGACGTGAAATAGAAATTTTATTTAAGCAAGTACGGGAAGATTTCTCTGAGCCTAATAAAAGTTGAATTATTTTACTGAAAGTGCAGCAAATTAATGAAAACGTGACTTTTTTCTTCAAACAAAAAAAAGGGCATTCGTAGAAGCAGAACATGCGCTCATACAACAACAGATCCATGAACATGTCAGCCTTCACCTTCTTGTGCAAGATTGGTTTAAGTCTGGTAACCGGCTGTATGTCTGTGGTCTTGCTCCGTATCTTGGGTGCTGTGTGGAGTGCTAAGCTCTGGCTCACCCCTCCACTTCACACATCACATCACATCAGAGAGTTAGGAGAGCGTTCCAGGTTCTACCAGCCCGCTCGACATTCCTGCTGCTTTGATACTGGGGGGGCTCCCCCGTGTCTGTCCATCATCATCATCTACCCTCTTCTCCACCCTCCAAACCTTCTCTAATCCCCCCCGTACACACACACACACACACACACATACACACACACACCACTGGTCCTTCTCCCTATCCTCCCCCAGCTCAGAGGAATTCTCCAGCTCTCTGGACAATGTTTCATTTTTTCGCAGGCCACATCTTTGATAGCTTAATGGCCCCTGCAAAGAGAAAGAAACATACACAAGGAAGAGATGCAAAGTTTTCAGGTCGACGTGTGTGGGTCTGCTTCAGTGAAACAATAAGTAGCACGTTGTATTTGCAGATAGATGGAGGGGAGATGTCGACACTGTTTACATGCAAGCTCTTCTTATACAGCAGGCTTGAATGGACTCACCTTTCACAGACTTCATCTCAGAGAGCAAGGACAGCGCGCATGAAGACGACAGCCTTGATCATTGTCCAGCAGTAAGTAAAAAACATTTCACACAATGGAGCCATGTGTATGAGACCGCACTGAATTCAATGTCCCTGTTCACCTCTGATTCTCAATAAGCCATGGCAGCTCTGCTCTTTGTCAGTGGCATTTCACTACCTTTCATTCTGACAACATCACAAGTGTGCATGGAGTCTGCGTGGCCGCCTGCACTTTGAAAGTCTGTTCATTTTCTAGGATGAAGGAGCCGCACAAAAAGAGTGCCAAAGCAAACACTGATGTTTCTGTCTGACAATAAGGGTTTCATTGCGCTTAGAAATGAGAAAATGTATTTGAAAAGAGGCCAAATAAAATCAATGAGCTTATAAATAATTACGAACACTAATAGAGCAGATTTCATTAAGCAAAGCATCTCAGATATATTTTCTTTTCACCGGCTGACTATTTTCTAGATTAGTTTGACCTTAAAAGTATAATTCTCCTTTTTTTTTTTTTTTACTGCTTAAAGAATTTACACATGCTGTGCCAAGTAAGTATGAGGAGAACCAAAAATTCCAGATAATTATCCAGGATTCAGACAATCATTTTAGAATACTCTACTTTAGGATTGCAATGCCTAGAAAAACTCAAACTTTAATGACCAAAAGTGTGGTTAGGAATAGGTTAAGCCTGTGGAAAATGGACAAAAGCCTGCAGGTGTACTACAGATACAGGTGTTGTCTCTGAAGCTTTTGATTTCATAGTGTCAGGAATTTTATAGTCAACTTTAGATGACACTATACCTGATAACAGTCTACTCACGCTTAAGTTGCACTATAATGTCAAAATGAGCTAATTATGTAAGAAAACACATTTAACCTTCAAAACGGGTTAAATTAAACAGTGCACTAGTTTAGCGGGATTTTTCATTAATCATCAGGAGGAGAAGCAAAGCCACTGTCAGGTGTTCTGAGAGATGGGTATAGCACAGCTGGTGCTTCGTGGCCAACAACTGACCTTCAGGTGCCATTTGAGGGAGAAGTCCATGAAGCAGCTTTTATAGCTAACCTCCCCCCTCACCTTCTTCTCCCTGCCTCTGTCTGTAATAACATGGCTTATAGACTTTTTTAGCTATTGGACATTTTATGACGGCCATTGCTATGACTTCACACTAGGCAGCAGCAGCAGCATGGTTGAGTAGACAGAACAAAGTAAAGGCTGACCCTGAACCATCCCACACTGTCAACCGGGGCTGGCAGATAGGCTAGATTATGGAGGAAGAGGTGCGAGCGTGGGTTAATCTCAGGAGCTGTGGGCAGGTTTTAATATATATGGTCAGCAAGGATGTGATATGGGATAATTGCTTCTGGGTTTGACACAGATGGTGCTTGTTGATCTGCTAACTATGGCCTGGCCAGAGCTCTGTCAAGGACATTTTTACTGCTCTGATCTCCTAATCGCAGCCAAACAATGTCAATCAGTACTGGTCCTTATTACATTTTTCTATTTTATTTGCTTTGTAGTATCACAAATATAATAAAGCAGCTACGTTAGTGAAAAGAGTTGCAATGTTTTGATAAAAATATGTAAAACAGTGCCAAATTGCAGCTTAAGTTATTTCTTAATCTATTTAACTGGTGTACGTTGTGATGAAACAGCCAATAAATTTTTAAAAAGCATTTTCAGATGCTGGAATCAGAATGTGTTGGCCATTTTTAAAAAGTATATTTATTGAATGATCATCAACACAGCTATTTTCACAAATCAGTCAATTCATGATCAAAAATCACATTTAGTTTGGTTTCTGTCCACCTTTTAAAATATTTGACAAGATTAGGAATAATAATAATAATAACTATTATTATTATTATTATAATTATATTTATAATGATAATTATAATAATGATTATGTAATTCTATGTAATTATGTTTCATAATTGGATTTCTTATTAAATAGTTAGATATGTTAATATTGTAAGTAGGGGGCCTTATTTGATCTACTAATTTTATTTATGAAATATTTATTTAGATACCATGTAATTTCTAATGGTTGATTCCGGAAACTGCCATTCACTGCTAAAAAATGATGCTATTTGATAAGATTTGTTCATTAAATGTATTCCATACTTTTTTCTGTAATTTTTAATATAATGTTTTCTTTTTGATTCTTTTTAATTTTTTGTAACACAGTTTGTCAATGTAGAAAATATTATTCATGCTAATTCATATCCCGTTGGTATACCAATTTTCTTTTCTTGATCTCTTTGTTTCAATAGCACTTGACATAACTACATCGATGACCAGCAGTCCACCTGTTCAAACTGTATCCTACTCCTTGAATTTATGCTTGTGTTGTTCTCTCAAATGTACGTTACTTTGGATAAAAGCGTTTTATTTTGCAAACTGTAACAGTATTTATTAAATAGTAAAAGTTGTAAAATATACATAAAAATGTGTATTTTAGGTTGGCCTATCCCCACGGCACTTAATTGAAGCAGAAAACACATTTGATTAAGAAAAAAAAGAAGAGGAAGAAAAAAAAAGCATCATTCTTGAGTCTACAGGTTGCTAACATACGTACTTGCTCCCCTGGCAGGGGTTTAGAGCCGGCTGGTCACAGTGCGCCCCGCTCCAGCCTGGCTGGCAGTGGCATACTGGTCCCTGGACTCCATCAGGTTGGCAGATGCCATGAACACAGTAGAGCTTCTTGCAGGGCTCGCAGCCCGGTACCACGCCGGGTTTCATCTGGGTCTTGGTGAAGTCCTGGAGCTCGTTGTTGATGTACAAGTTCTGGATGCAGCCGTGGAAACTGGAACCGTTCTGGATCTGCCAGAGACGGAAAGTGCCCGAGTGGATGTCCACCGGCATGCCTGCAGAACGACACAAGAAGGAGGTGTTTAGACGCGTGAAAACGTGCATGCTGGCTCACAGACAAACAGCGAACACGGGGCTGGTATGAGTGTAATGGAGAGAGGCCTTTTCAAACACGAGTGTCTCAGCAGTGACTATGCAACCGAAAAAAATCTCATCTAACTTTGATGTTTTGCATTAGTACCCCGAGACACATCATCCTTGAAACAGAGGACAGCGAAAAGTAATAGGAGGGGTAAAAAAATTGACTGCTGTGGGGTTGTACGGATGAAGAACAACACGACACATCACAGTTGAGACACACTAGACAATTTTTGAGCCACTCCTGAATAAACTTTCCAGTTCGCCCAGTCTGGGTCTGCACAGCACCAATCATAAACCAGGATTCTATCAGACTTCAGCTGCATTTTCAGATTTTTAATGCCAGACTGTAAATGTCAAGAGTGGCTCAGTTACACGGTAAAAATAAATGGGGTAAAAAAAAAAAAGAAGCAATTACAAAGACTGTGTCTGTTAGTTCCACTGATACGACCACTAGAGGGTGTAGTTCACACACCATAAACAAAAAGTCCTAATGACGAGGACCGTTATTTGGCCTAATATATGTTCCATTACAAATGTGTGCGTTTGGCTTTTTGGGGGGTCAATGCATATTTATGGGTGTTAATGTGTGGCCCCTAGCAAACACAGTCATGACTGACAGGTGGGATGGTGTGGGTGGAGGACAAGGCTCGGGCGGAGGAAGGATGGGTTGTTGGGTTGCATGGTTGAGGGGAGGGACTGGTTGCGGTGGAGACAAAGCGAAGGGGGAGGGGTGGTGACTGAACAGTAGTGTAGTAGTTAAGAGTGCCTGCAGAGGAGGGAGGTGTGTTCTGGAGAGGGCCCCTACCCCCCACGTATAGCGGCGCCTCCCCGTTGAGGGGCCGCACCGCCCCAAAGCTGTCCATTGTGGTAGGGAGACCCCCGTCAATAGACAGGTTCACCATCTGGTCAAAGGTCACCAGCTCCACTGTGTGGAACTGACCATCGTTGATCGTCTCGGTACTGGTGGAGAAATAAGAAGACGTTGCGGAGAACACGATCACTACAGTGCTCAGAGACAACATCCACCAATCTACGAGCTAAAGCATCCCCCTACCTGTAGATGGCATGGCCTGGCTGGCTGCCGGGGTCATAGCTGACCTTAACGTGGCCTTGAAAGAGTTCCACAGCAATATGGTCGTTGTCTCCGTTGTACAACAAGATGCCGTTGTCCTCAGCTGTGGACACCTGCACAGAGAGCATTTGTCAGATTACAGACTGATTCAGGTGTCAGAACTTTGGTGTCGACACAGAGGAACGTCCGTATACCTGCAGCGTGATGTTAGCCTGAGGCCAGTTCTTCAGGTCAGACAGCAGCAGGTATGAGTCTCTGTCGATGAAGTTGACACTGACCAGCTTTTCACAGCGCGGCCCTCCAAACTCCGGAGAGCACTGACACAGAGCGCGTCCCCCTCGCTCCACACAGGGGGCGCCGTTCTGACAGTCGGCCAGCTCGCACAGCGACAGGGGAGACGGCGGGACCTCGCAGAGCTGACCGCTGCAGACAGAAAGTAAGGAAGGATTTTATTTAGTTGTCTTTTTTTGGGTTAGATGTGAGTGAAGGTGAAGAAATGTGATGAACTCGTCCTGTTCTCACCTGAATCCTTCAGGACAGACGCAGGAATATCCATTCAGCTCATCCATGCATCGAGCTCCATTCTGACAGCGATGCTCCCCGCAGTCATTATAGTCTACACTGCAGTCATCACCAACATAACCAGGAGAGCACACACACCTGCAGAGCACAAACACACCACTGAAATCAGTTCCAACACACATAAACCCATGTCTTCGTCTCTAACATTTAAACCTGCAGCTCTAACGTCCTGCAGCAGAGACTCACTTGGGTCCAGAGGAGGTGATGAGGCAGGTAGACTGATGTTGGCAGGGGCTCCGTCCTGGAGCACACATATCTTCCAGTTCCTCGCACATCTCCCCTGCACACACACACAAACTCAAGTCATACAATAATTTAAACAAAGAATTTTACTCTTGTCCAGGTTGCGCACTAACCTGTGTAGTAGGGGGGACAAAAACAAGTGTAGTTGTTGATGCTGTCGATGCAGGTTGCTCCGTTCTCACAGTCGTTGTCTTCACAGTCATCAATGTTGATTTGGCAAGTGGGGCCCTCAAAACCAAGTGGACAGGTGCAACTGGAAGGAAACACACACACACACCCTCATCATGCCAAGGTCCAAATGAGGGGCAGATTTTGGCCTTTTTTTTCTGAACTGCGTCCAAAGCTGCCCTTCCTCACCTGTAATCTCCCTCATCATCATCGCTCACTTGGCAGGTTCCTCCATTGGCACATGGACTAGTAACACAGGCATTCAGGCCTGTCTCACAGTTCTTACCCTGCAACACAGAGGACAAAACATTTGGGCATTATTTTTGAGTTTGAAGCTCTATACCAGGAGTTCTCAAAGTTTTGGTAGCTGAGGGCCGCTTTAGGAACCCAACAATGGACTGGGGGCTGCCAAAGGGGGATTAAAGGAAAAAAAGAAAAATCCTGTTTGTTATCAATTTAATGATCAGGTTGCATTTCCACACCATAAAAACATAAAAACAAGCAAACACCCCAACAGCCCAATTTCCAACTCCTGATCCTCCATCTCATAAGAAACAAGGAAACATTACTAAATTACATTACAAAAAAAAAAGAAAGAAAAGCTAATAATAACATTATTTCTAAGAAATGTAGTCAACAGTTGGATTAAAAGACTAAAACTTAACTGCAAATTCATTTGAGGGCCACCAGAAATGTTATCACTGGTCCCACAGTAAAGAATTCCTGGATCCAATGATCCAGTAAGTCACTCCTACCTTGAATCCTGGAGGGCAGCTGCACCTGTAGACCTCCACCAGGTCACTGTGGCAGATGCCGTGGTTCAGACAGGGGTTGGACAGACAGGGGTTGCACTTGGCCAGTACTGCAGTATCCACCTCACCTGCAGAAATGCCACAAGAATACAAGTTTAATCTGCTGAGAAACCAAAGCTCATGACTTACTCCTGCATCCAAAACAAGAACCAACCTGTGCATTCAAATTTCTTTGCAGGCGTGGTGAGCAGCAGTTTGCCCTCCATGCCCTGTGGACCAGCGCAGCGAGCAATTCCAGGCTCTTTGTATCCAGTCTTCACCCAGTCAGACAGCCAGCGCAGACGACAGTCACAGTACAACGGGTTGGCACCGATTGCTCTGATTTCATTGAAAAAAAAAAAAAGATCCTTTTTGAGTTCAGGTCTGGCTGTGCCGCTGCAGTACACTCTCCCGCCAGCAGGTGTCTCTAAACCCTCACAGAAAACAAACTGGGAATCAAATATATCAGTGCATCTCCAAGAATAAAAAATATTTTTTTACAGTTTAATAGTCAATGCCACTTTATGCCAGGCATCGTTTGAGGAAGCGCTGCTTAATTATAGGCTAAGGCGTGAACAGAAGGCACTTTAACCACCTCTGTCACAGTGGTCGTGAATCAATGGCCCTCTGTCCTCCTGCTGGATGCACAAACACTCTTAAATCGATGCTGTTCCATTACGGTGGAACACAGGCTCATCTTTCAGGCCGGGCCAATAGCTGACACCTGACATCTGCTAACATGAAAGCCACTCGACTGTGACTACGGATCAATGGCTTCCCTCCATCCCTCCACTTCACCCTGATTTCACGCAGCCTTGACTCCTGTACTTCTTCCCATAAAATGTCTTTGTTTAGTTTCCCCCGTCCTCCTTTCTTCCTCCACTTCTCTGTCACTGATCAGTCAATTGATCTGTCGGGGATGAGGACATCTAGCCCGGATGGCAGAGGGCAGTTTTAAACGTATACAGGAGCTCTGCACCAAATGTCAGACATACATAAACAAACTAAAACCAACAGACCATGGAGAATGTCTGTGTTTCAGGGGTGTCACACAGAGATGAGACGGCGGAAGGGTCTGTGTGTTTCTTTAACCCCAAGACTGATTGTGGGAGGGCTTCAGCTCACGTGGAGCGAGTCAAAGAAGACAAGACATCCCACTGTGAGTCACACTTCTGGGCTGTCTCATCAGACCGCCCACCCACTCACACCTGAAAGCCTGCGTTTACATCGCCTGCTTAAATTTTATCCTGTGAAAGTCCACAGAGTTATACAGATGTTTGTCACCACTTACAGATGGGAAAGTGCAGCCACATCATTGAAGATGCCATCGGGAAGCTCAGAGATTTCATTGCCATGGAGAGACCTAAGGGGAAGAAGGAAGATGACAAAACATCCTTCATCAGTGGGAAATAAAATGGAGTTCTGTAGAAAGGAGGAACAGATACTTTAGAGGCACAGATCCAACAGAGAGGGCAAAAGATTCTCAATAGTAAACATTTTCTGCTTTGCCTCCTCTGTGATAGAGCATTTTGGAAACATCCCCTCGGAAAATTACACTTTTTCAACTGAATGACAAAAAGATTAACCGTGAAAATCGCCCTCGCTTTAGCTTGGCTTTGCTTCCCAACACATAAAACCAAAAATATCAGCAGCAATGCGGAGGAATATTTCCCTGTTGTGCTGTAGTGTGTTGTACGTCTGGTCCAGCTTTGTGCAGCTGGCAAAGATACGAGGCTCTGTGAGTCTGGAAAAGGTTGGTGTCAAGTTTCTGTGTGTCTGGCTGGCAGGGCCATCAAGGGCACAGAGTGAAAACGGGGGGGGGGGGGGGTAATAGAGCTGCGCCACATGTGGGACAACAAAAAACAAATGTAATCTTGTGTCTTTGCAGATAAACAGATGCATCCTTGTGTTTTTGTACATGCATACTATTTTGCATCTTCTGTTATTTTACTTGTTGCTTGGTGAGCACCATGAAGGGTGACAAGCCTTCATGGCCCAATGGCCTGATGATTGATGACTGCCATAATCCGCTCGGTCATTACCACCTCAAATCCTCAGCTGACCACAGGCTTATGTTACAACAGCTCAGTCCACAGTAACAAGCCATTGCACAACTGTGTTTAAAGCCTGGATGAAGACGTCTGAAGCGCCCCAAAAGGCTCTGAACTTTAACTTGTGCTTGTATTTGATCTGTTGACTAGAAAAGTCCAAGAGAAGGAATCAAAGAAGGACACTGGTCAGTGTACAGATATGGGAGCACCACGGGGAAAATATACAACGTGGAGTAAACATGTTAATGAGCGTGTGTGCCGTGGAGAATGCTTATTAGTGTAAAGCGAGTGGGTGGGTTGGAGTAGTCAGAGGACTCGGAGGCCGTGAAGCCAGCAGCAGTGTGGCAGAAATCTCATGGGAAACAGGAGCCAGGGAGTCTCCAGGAAGAAACCTGAGCTGCTCGCAAACTTACATTCAGATCGGACTTTTCTTTTTCATGACTCTCTATCATGGCGGCAGGTCAAACAGCCTGGCATGGCTCTGTGAGTCTGACAGAAATGATGACTGGCTGCACAGACTGTTCAACTAAACTCCTTCAAACTTTTTTACAGTTTTGTCCACCTGCCACAACTTAATGATCTGCAGTTCCCCTGAGCTGCCTGCTAATGCCCCGGCTTGTGAAATGTATGCCTTTAGTTTCGTCTTTATCACATTCTTTCATATAACATCGCCCCCCCACAGGTTCCCCCCTCAAACCGTGGCGGGCCACGCCCTGGCGCTGTCTCAGCTCCCTCACCTCACACCTAATACCCAGCAGGCCAATTAGCAGCTTATTAATCTGCAGCTCAAAACCACAACCATCACACACATACATTTCGGATCCCACCACTCGCAATCACACCACATCCATGCCAGGCTCCGACCGCTGGCCTGTTTGAAGCCCTGAGCGTTAATGATTCTTCTCCTCTTTACTGCTGTGTAAAGCCAAAAGGTGCAGCTTTACGAAGGCTTTGGCACCTCGGCATGTGCGCGCGCACACCGGCGCGCCACGCTCCGAGCCGTCTTTGGCATCCAGTTGTGGTTTCCATGAAGCTTCCATGTTTGAACTTTGAACCCTTTGTGGGGTCTTAAAGTTGAAGCTATTAAATTGAGCTCATTGTCGCTTTGGTTTTGTTGCACCCCCACAGTCTTACTCAGTAAAGAGAGAAAGAGAGAAAGAGAGAGAAAAAAAGACGAAAACACACCAGCGTGGCACCAATTGACATTTAATGGGAGGCTTATGATTGATCACATTAGCAGTAAAGACATCAAAGTCTTCTGCTTCATTTGGACTCCCGTCTCACAGACAAGGTAGTCCAGACGGGCTCTGTGTGTGTGTATGTCTGAGTTTGTGTATAGTTCTGAGTCTAAATGTTGCGTGTGTGGCGGGCGGCGCTGGGGGGATGGGGGTGGGGACCCTCACATGGCGCGGGGAACATTTTAGAGGCGAAGGTGGCGTGAGTGAGTAAGAGCAGAAATAACGGACGCAGCTTCATTAGAGATCAAAGCTGCGCGCTCGGGCTAGCACGGCGGCATCGGCTAATGACGGCCGAGCTTCACTCTCATTTCATGCTGAAAGGGCTTTATGCTTTGTGTGTAAAAGCAGGCTTTGTTATAGCTTTGTTGTCAGTAATAAAAAAGTGTGCCTGCTATGAGCACACATGGGGGGCTGAGAAGTCGACTACCACACACATACTAACAGGCACGGAGATAACAAACATCAAGTCTGCGCATATAGGCAACAACACATACGCAGACGCACACACAACCCCAGAGCCTGCTTTTAATTTCTCCTCGTGGAACTAAACTGAACACTGGAGTTAAAGTGCCACTGCTTTGTGCGGCTGCTGAGTCTTTGGATGTTCCTCCAAAAAATCCGGTTTAGTTTCGTCATCTCTCTGTCCGACATAGTTACTTTCTACATCTCAGTTATTTAGCAGCCCATGGTCACAGAGAGTGCACAGTCAAAGACTTTATAACTTCATGAAAGGCCCGAGGCAGAGTCGCAGCCATTACAGTTAGCAGGGCAAACATTTTCTAGTAATCAGTGTCAGAGTGATTTTATACAGTAGGCCGTGGGGCCGCCGGCCTGGACCTGATGGCGGGGCAGAGATGAGCTCAGGGCGCTCAGAGGTGAACAAGCAGACTGGGCAGATGTCAGAAGAAGGGGGGGTGTGGTTGGGAGTAGGAGCTGAAGCAACATCGCTGCTGCTGTTTAAACAGAGAAAAATAGGTCGGGGTGTGTGTCTGAAATTCATAAGCTGTCATAACTGTTCAGACAGCTTCAGTCCTCTGGAGTCAATCAAAGATTCTCGGCATCTGCTCCGCCATCTCTGTAGTGCAAAAATATCCTCCTTAACGACTCGTTTAGCCTGAAAGCGTGTTTAGAACTCCCGTTTCAAAAAAACTTCAATTGGTTTCAATGAAGCTGCAGATTCCAGCATTTATCTCAGAATTATACGACACCAAAGAAACGTCTCAAACATTTGACATGCATGTGAAGAAGAAGCGCGGATTAACTTAAAACCTGGATAAACAGTTAAATGAATGCATTCACAGACACACAGTCTGTGCATGCAGTAAGGAAGTCAAACTCACAGCAATCGGAGAGAATGCAGTCCGCTGAAAGCCATTTTGGGGATACATCGCAGGGAGTTGTAACTCAGGATTCTGCAATGTCCAAATAATACATGTGCATGAATATAAATTTCAGCTGTTTTCACAATAATGTGAGCTGAGGCTGAGCAGGACTTACAGCGTGGTGAGCTGGCTCATGTTAGCGAAGGACGAGTTGGTCAGAGAGTTGATCTTGTTGTTGCTGAGGTCTCTAAAAAAAAAAGAAGAAACATTCACAACACTGATCTGTGCAGCATGACAGAGGAGGAAGACAGACGGAAACTTACACCAGCTGCAGGTATTTGAAGGTGGACAGCTCCTTTGGCACAACACTGAACTGGTTTCCATCCAGATACCTGAACAACAACACGATATATACGGAATATATTAAAGAGAAGGGGTGCCTGGGAAGACTTTCCCGTACAGACATTCCCATTTTATCTACCGTTACACAAACAGCTGAATGTTTTGTCTTTCGGCTGCTTCTTGTTTTGAGGTTTTCGCCTAAATATTGAGCATCTCACGCCAGGAAGTCAGACTGGGAGCATCAAATATGCTTCCTATGTAAGCATTCCCCGGCCCAAAGCGGGGATGTGTGTAGATTACTTCTACTGGGACTGAAAACCTGGAAAAAATTTGAAAATTTGTGAATTTCCTGCTTAAAATCAATTCCTGTTTCAAGTGACTGTGGAACAAACAGCTTGCAGGTGTGATAACATTTCTGATTATGTTCCAGCCAGCGGAGTCGGCGCCGCGCCTGCAGGGATGCAATCACCCCGCTGACTGCTAACACAAAGTTCCACTAGTGGTCTGTCACTTTGATAAATGGCTGATTTAGGGCCGGCTCCCTCTGAGCGGGGCTACGGGCTCCTGCAATTGTTGTTGAATGCACAGAGGGTGGGAAGGGCAGCTGCTGGGGACGGGGCGTGGAGGGGGTTAGTAGGGAGGCATTCGGGTTCAGAGGTAATGATAGGTAATGATGGTGAGGAGGATACTGGGGATAATGACGGAGTAGCAAACTCTCCAGACTAGATGAAAGCCCAGAACAGAGGGCTACACCTGGTCACACCTGCTGGGACAATGACAGGCCTTCAGGCTTGCACAGCGTGTGTGTGTGCGCGTGCATCAGTGTGTATGTAAGGGTGTGTGCACGAGAGATACTCGGTACCAAATGAGGCAGTATTGGAAAGTTCCAGACCTATTCCATTCCCTCCCCTTTCCATTGAAAACTGCTCATTAAACTGTCCTGTTGCTCCCCTATGCTCCTGTGGATAGGCTTTTGGCCCTAACACAAATATGCACACACACACACACACACACATTCTGATCCTTGGCTCTGAGTGTGAGAGTGACATCAGTGCCCTGAAGGCAGCAAGGAACAGAGAAGAAGAATGTCTGAGAGAATAACTGCAGGGTTTATTGACTCCTTCCCTTTCCTCCAAATGATGAGGATGTTTTCTTTGCCTCGGCTGTTTTCACTGCTTCTTCGAGCTTCATCAACTCATTTAACTTATTTTAGTATTGTCCCCTTTAGATTTGAATTAAGACAGATGAAGAATAATACCTGGAAGTCAAACTGATGAACAGAAGCTAGTGTAATTTCACAGAGAGGAACTCACAGTTCAGTCACATTTCTGGGAATGCCTTTGGGTAAGATGTGGAGGTGCTTGTTGCTGCAGCGCACCACCGTCTCCAGGCAGGTACACTCGCTGGGACACTGAGGTCGGGGGACACAGCTCGACTCCTCTTGGCCTGGGAAAAAGACGGAGGAAGAGGGAAGACACATACCAGAGAAGAACAAAATGACCAGTTAATGGGAGGGAAAACCTGATACAAATCAAATGGATACGTTAAAAAATAATGTAGAAAAACAGAAATTGTACAAATAGTAAAAGGACACAGCAAACCTTGGTATGTTTGGTTAACATTTCTGTTACAGTAAAAGCTCAGCGGGCAGCAGAAAGGCTGCTGTCCTATTTATGATGCATTTAATTAATAATATTTCAAGCAAAAATATATTTTATAGGTTAAAAATAACAAAAGGGAAAGACAAAAATATCAGATTTTTTTACTCAGTTATGCTCCTTTGGTGACAGTCACAGCTGAGAACTGTATTGCATAGCTGCTAGATAAGTTTTTTGTTTTACTTTTGGAAGATTTCCATTCTTTTCTTTCTGAATGAAGCTTCGGTTGCTAGAATATTACTGAACCATTCTGAATGCATCGTTCTTTCATAGGTCCATCTGCTGGTTTCTGAACACAATGGAGCTGGTAACCTGAAAGCTACAGAGAAAACCAATATATCATTTGTATGTTTCAGTTAATTTCCCTCTGATTTCTTTATTTGCTCTTTTTTCTGTACCTATGTTTTACATCAGTGTTCAAGTCCCTTCATGCACTGTCCAAATGTTCCCAGTGTGGGACTGAAAGTCCCAAGCATCAACACTCCACTTCCGTGCCCTTTCACTGGAGAGGTATGCTTTTGATAAAATCCTAATGCAGTCTCTCCAAACAAGCCACTCTCTGAGTTTATTTATCATCTTATTTAGTAAAATTATCTTTGCACAGAATGTTTTCTACGATAAAGCAGAGCGCCGCGGCTCCACTCTTCTAAATCTTCCTGTTGATCTTAAGCAGTCTAACTAGTCTTCCTACAGTCAGTCCTTTTTGAAACTTTTTATTGTCTTTGAGATCTGAACTCAACCCACCCATGTCCCTGTTGACTATAAACAGAAATAAGGAAATAGATATCTAAACTATCCTCTCCCAGCCTCCGCCTGCTTTGTGGAAAATAATTATCTCAGTTTTCAGAGAAAGAATTTAAGAGTTCCCCATCCCAGCTGATAGTCAAAGCCTTTTTAAAGCTTTAAAACTTCTCTGACAGTAAAAATGGACTGTTTGGCAAAACTCTAATGTATAATAATCTACTAATCCCCCTTAAAGTGTTGATGATCATTTTCACAGTAACAAAATGACTGAACCAAAATACAGTATTTATTTGTATTCGGTGCCCAAAGCTATGCATGTAACTAACACGAACATCACAGCCAGCTGCTAAGGCACTGAGGCCATGAAGAAAGAGGAAGTTAAAAATGTGAAAAGTGAAACAGGGCAGGGGTAGAGGGGCCTCGCTAATGTAATATCGACCAGCAGGAGCAAAGAATGGAGGCTGCCTGAGGCCCAAAGACAGTCTAACAGTCATTCAGGTGCAAATAGGCTGACTGGTCAATAAGACAAACAGCTCAATAGCTCCACTCAGCTCAGCATCGACCAGCAGCTTAGGAACTGCTGAACAGCAATCTATTCAGTAAACAAAAGGGTTGCACAATAGCAGCCATTATTTAAGACGATCTCAGATGCTTTGGGCAGCTCTTGTTCATAACGCATTGTGGAGCAGAGTAAAGAGTTAAAATCTTTATCAGTCACAGCTAGAAGTTACTTTCACACACGATGAATGTTAACTGCCACATCAATGATGCTCATTCCCTTTCAGGGAGAAAAACGACTCCATTTGAAGCCGAAAAGATGCTCCAAAGCTGCAGCGAGGGCGTAAATGAAAAGAGGATGATACCCACCTTCCTCACAGCGGAAGTCGGGCAGAGCCACGTCCTGCAGGGGGATCTCCTTCAGGAAGGCCGGGCGCTGGCAGCGAGGGTTACCCGTCACAATCTTCCTGCTCCTCAGCCAATCACCGAGCCAGGCCAGCCGGCAGTCGCAGTTGAAGGAGTTGGCCAAGAGGTTGCTGGGAGAAAAGGAGGATTGGAAAAGTTGAAGGACACCTGAAATAAAAGATCATTTGTAGTCAGAGGTCAGGGACTTACAGCGTGGAGAGAGTCTGGAGCGTGTCGAAGGCTCCAGGAGTGATGGTGGTCAGCTGGTTGTCGTACAGAGACAGCAAGCGGACGTTGTGGAGGCCTGTGAAGCTGTCGTTGTGGACGCAGCTGATCTTGTTGTTCCTCAGCATCCTAATTAGTAGAAAAATACAACACAGAGTCAAAAATCTGAACCATCATATGCACTGCAGAAATACCAGAAATCACCCACAGCATGCGCAGTGCCTCCAGGCCTCGGAACATCCCGCTCCGAACCGAGTCGATCTGATTGGCGGTGAGGTGAAGCTCATTGACAGATGATGCGCCTTCAAAAGTCCCATCCTCTATCTCTGTGATCTTATTGTTGCTGAGGTTACTGATGCGGTAAAGACAGAAGAATTTTATGTCAGTTGTTGTAAACTGAATTTAAAAAACTAAAATTAAACATTTCACTCACATTTTCTTCAACTGGGAAAGGTTCTTAAAGACTCCAGTTGCCTCCAGAGTGGTGAGCTCATTGTTGTTAAGACGGCTGGACAGAATAAGGTGAACAAGTTTCAGCACATGAACAAGTTCTGAGTTTTTTCCTGTGCGACAGACTGATTTGCGGTTTCCTTACAGCTCAGTGGTGGATGAAGGGATGTGCTCTGGGATCTTGGTGAGCTTCAGGTTGGAGCAGTCCACTACGTTGGACTCACAGCGACACTTGGGAGGACATACTGGATCACTGTTACAGGCGTTATTCAGACGGGTGTCCTCCGTACCTGGCATGAAAATGCAAACACACATACGTTTGTACCATAAATTGAATGTCCCAACACATGCAGGTCTCTTTCCCAAGACATCCTTAGTCACGCATCTGCCTGTTAGGACCTGAGAAGAGGCTTCCCTACATCATGGAGCCCTAAGAACCTCCTGCAGCTCTCCTGCTGCAGGTTAGAGATGAATCGGTGAAGGCAAGTAATTTTAGAAGTAACACAGCAGGAGCAGTGAGGTTAAAAGAAAAGTGGATTTGAGCATCCAGCTTCAGTGAGGCAGAGCACCCAAGAGAGACGACGATGATGATGATGATGATGATGATGACGATGATGATGATGATGAGAGAGAGATGGCTGAAATGATGTGCAAAAAGCCAGAGTTGACTGGTGGAGTTGAGGGGAAGCAGTGGGAGAAAACAGAGGAAGGAGGGAGAGGAGACAGACGAGAAAGGAATGAAAGGTGAGGGGTTGTAGAGAGAGCTGATAAAGAGCAAGAATGAGGCAGAGCTGGGAGAGTGGGACGGATTCCTGCACCTCCTCTGTCTATGAATAGACGTTACGTGCCAAAAAAGTGTGCTGCCAGTTACATCATGGCTTATCAATAATGAAACAGCACTGGGAGCTACTTAGAACACTGTGTCTGCCTCCCTGCATCTCCGTATTGTGTCCCAGTGTTCGAGTATGTGTGTGTGTGTGTGTGTGTGTGTGTGTGTGTGTGTGTGTGTGTGTGCAAATGTTCCATTTAGAGAGAACAGACCAGCATTTTATGTCAGGATATCATTTAATGTCCCATTCTCTTTTAGCACAGTGCAACTCTGTGCCTGAGGTTTGCAGATGACGTCAGAGGGACACCGTGGGGGACCCAGACCGCGTTCATGAAACCCAACCAGGACAAAATAATACGGCTGAGAATCCAAAATCCCTACGAACCAAGCAGCATTTAAAACCACAAACTAATCCCTCATCCCTAACCCTCATCGCTAACTTTATTAAAGAAGTGCATTGGCAGGGATAACTTCTACTTGCTGCACACGCAGACGTTTTCTGAAGTGGTGCCGTCCGTCAGAGCGGCTGAGCGGATTGTGCAGACAGACACAGTTATGCCGGTCATTAAGGAACTTTCCCTCACGCGGCCAGACAACAGGAAAAGGCATTTCCTGCAACACAGGAAGCAATGAAAGTGCAAGAAAAGAGCTTTGATCTGGAGGATGTGGAGGAGCCGGGGGACATTTCGTGAGCCTGAGTCATAGTCGTCGTCACAAGTGCGTGGCGGCGACACTTTTACTGTCAGCAGATTTACACGGATCTGGAGAGAACTTAGAGCGGAGGGATGAGGCTTTTTTCCCTCTCTGAGATGCAAAATGACTCATCTCTGGAGTTGTGGAGGTTCTCATAATTCCCTGCAGCTTGGTTTCTCATTATCATTGTACGATGGAGTTCCCGTGCTGTCAGTAATTGTGTGAATTGTGGGGGGATTTCATTGTTTTATTGTTCACTCAGGGATTGTTAAATTCTTACTAATCACATTAGGCTTTGATCACATGTCTGCTTCCAAAGTTCTCCCATTTGTTCTCTAAGCCTCTGCAGAACTTTATCTCAACTTCGACACATTAAATTACACACAGAGTTGTACCGACATCGACAACGAATCACACGAGCATGCACGACACCACAAACACACACATATAACAGAGTCAGACACACATCGCTGCTCCTCCTAGTTATTTTCTTGGAAGTGCTCAGATCCGGAAACATCCACTGATAGGAATCTGGGTCCTCTGGCGGGCTTTATTTTCGTTAGCTTCTGAGAGCTGATAGAGAGGACATGGTTTCCTTCCCCTCTGTCAGTTTCTCCCTCTTTCCCTCCCTCTTTGTCCCTCTTGGTGACTATCTGTGCTAACGCCAAAGCAAAGAGACGCTTCCTTTTAAGTCTATCTGCTGAGACTGTTAGAAAAATAGAGCTGAAAAGAAACAGATGCTCTCACACACATATATCATTATTAAAGTTCACACACATGGTTGGTGAACTCACTCTTGGGCCCAATTAGCTATTTTCATGTGTATAAATGCCTCAGGTGCCACTACCCACCAGCACAAAGATCTCAACTAATTTTACCAGAAATGTATAGTGTTTATTTTAGTGGAGACCGTCATCTCTGAAGTTTCTCCCACTGGGATGAACAGCAGGTTATTACAACTTTCAGGCTTTCATAGTTTGGCAGTCATAAGTCAAAGAAGGTTGGAACGGTATGGAATATAAAACCGTGATCTTCACATTTATTTTAACTTTAACTTTACTGCAGACGGTATGAACAGTGTTTCATCCTCATCTTAATTTCCTTTGCTAATATAGCTTCATTTTTGCAAACCTAAGCTGGACCCGATGGTCTTCTCAGATGCTACTGCAGTAGGAGCTGTTCTTTTCTGGAAGCTGGTAAAACTACACTGGTAAGGTATTACTGTAGGAAACTATTGAGAATCACAATACAGAGTTACATTCACAAACGTCGATTCAGACTTTACTGCTCAAAAGAGAAGCCTTAAGTTGACTCTGTACGGACACAGTGTCAACTTATCTAAGATGGACGCACACACAGTGGAAACATGGTCAGACCAATCAGTTTGCAGGATCATTAAAAAAAGAAATGGATGCACAGTCCAGACCGCAATTGGAATGAAGTCTAAAAAACATTTATGTGATGGCAGCTTTAACACAGAGAAGTATGAGATTTTATTGCAACATATTCTGCTTTCAGAACAACATCTTTCCCATGCATCTTTCACTGAGACAATGCAAAGCACGTTCTGCTCACATTGCAAAAGCATGGCTGCAAAATACAAAGTCACAGGAACTGGCTGGCCTGCCTGCAGCCCTGAGCTGAACCCAATAGGGAATGTGTGGGGCATTTGGGGGGGGAAGGCACACTGTGGTGTAGTTTAAGACATAAATAATAGTATAAAATAACTTAATTGCTTGGTAATGACAATGATAAAGTCTTTCTGAACTATTATGAAAAGGAACAGTGACATTACAGTACAGCAAAAGCTTTACTGTTCCAGTAATGACTTATTTTTTATGTGTTACAGATCTGTAATAAAAAAAATAGATGTGTGTAAAAAAGATAAAATTAAACTGATGGGGGGAAAACATTAAATATCTGTGGTTTAAGCAGTCTGTAAAAAAAATATCTAAATCAAAGTTGAACCAGGAAATCAGTTTGTAAACTGTAGAATTTGAGGAATACTTTTCCAGTAGTTAATCTATCTGAAGGTCTTTCTATTCACCCACAAACCCACTGTATGTGACTTTTTTTTCTTTTTTACTAAACTGCTTTGTTCTCAGCTCGGCTACTAAAATGAACGATTTTAAAAGCAAGTAATACACAAGCTATAATAAACACAAAATATAATTTTCAACCTGTTGGAAAATTTGATGAAACTTAACAGCCAGCAATGGAAAAAGTGATGTCAGTGCATGGCTACAGGTGTCAAATTAAAGAACGGCAATGATAGGTGTGAACATTTACAAGCCACTCACCTGGGATGACGTACTGCTCTTTAGCTGTGATGGAGGAAAGAAAGAGGGACGAGTGTCAGTGAGAGCAGTCAGGTCCGCATAGCTGTGGCATCGCTATGCTTCAAAACAGTCATATATATATATATGTCTTATATATGACAGCACACGATGGTTAAACAGAGAAGCCGGGGGCTACCTCTGTTCATGGCAATATGGAGAAACTGGTGACAAAGTAAAAAAAACAAAAGATGGTAAATATTTAGCTGTTGCTAAGGAAAAGAGACATGAGGGAAAGAAGGACAGAACAAGGCAGAAAGAAGAGGAAGAGGGGAAAAAGTCAAAAGGGGTAAAAAAAAAAAAAGAAATAGAAAAACTGGTGGAATCCCTCCCTCACCAGGTCTAGACAAACAAACGAGGCTATAAAGACATTTTAAACCACAGCGGTGCAGCGTGCCAGACGGCACAGCGTAGTGCAGAAACACAATGAGTGGGCACAACGTGGAGGGAAAATGAGGGGGCATGAGGGGAATGGGAGGCTTGGATTGGTAGGCTGGTCCACAAACTAGCCATGACTTGTGATCTCAGCTCACTGCGGTGGGATTATGAAACCAGTATAATGTTGCAAAAGAGAGGGAACAACAGCAAGAACTACGTCTGATCCCGGCCTTAACTTAGTCTGGACGGTGATGTTGATTTAGGAGCGCCGGCACCGCACACGACGGGCCCAATAAAACCTTTTGTTAAGAATGATTGCTCATTAAATGTGGTATATGGCAGTAGGAACAATGCAAGGATGAAAGCCACTCCTAGCTGAGGGAAAGAGAGAAAGTTAGAGTGGAGAGGTGAGAGGCAAGTGGAACAAAAACAACAAAGCCTGTCTGAGAAGACGGGAGCCGCAGAGAGCTGGGCAGGGGCCACGTTTGGAGCCAGCAGCCTACCAGAGCAGCGGAACTTCTTGCTCTTGATTTGTCCGATACGTTTGTTTGCGAGGCGGCGCGGGCTGGCGCAGCGGGCACCACTGGTCTCGATTGGGTTGGATCGCAGGTAGTCTGCCAGCCACTTCAGATTACAGTCGCAAATAAACGGGTTCTGGGCCAGGTGACTGGAAAACAGAGAGGCGGAGCCGGGGAGAAGAGGAGAAGATTAGTGAATAAGAAAACAAGTACAATGACTTTCATGTGTGTTTCATGAGCTATGAGACAGTTCATCTGTAACTCAAGAAACACAAAGACATTCCTTAGTAGATACATGAGCAGTGTTTATGTCACTTTGGAGCCAGGAAGTGAATTAACATAATTGTTTATTGGCTTAAATGTAATGATGAGAGGATCATGTTTGACGACTAAAGTTCATTTAATTTAATCAAAGGGAATATTTGGGTAGTGACACTCTTTTCTATTCAAGCAGTTTATCAAAACATTATCAGGCCCCGGTTATAATGCGAAAATGATCTTGGAGAGGTTATTCACCTCCGAACTAGGATTACAGCTTTTGAACATGCTCTTTGTCAGGCCCTCAACGCAGCTGTCTTCAGCTGCCGTTTGCTCTCGGCTTTTTCTGACTTTGGTTTTGTCTTCGGCGAGTGAAATGCAGCTCGATCAGGCTGAGATCAGGTGACTTGGACTCTGCAGAATTCCTCTACTTTACTTTCCACTTCTTTGCCTCCAAGTGTTTTACAGATGGTGTTTTACGCTTCGGATCAAGAGCAGTTTCAAGTCTTTTCCACAGTTTTTGGTTCCCGACTTCATGGCACAGTTTTGATTTTAGATGTTTTGTGTTGTAGAGCTTATTGGTGGGCTCTGCTCCTCTTTTCTCAGAATGTCTGTTAACTTGTTAAATCGTCCAAAACTGTCCATAAAACTGCTTTTAAGTCAATGTTTGAAATTCGTTTCAGACCCTGAAAAATATTTGATTTGTAATTTGGATATGGTTTATTGTGAATATAAATTTTTTTATAATGAAACTAAAATAACAAAAAATGTGTAAAGACCCAAATATTTATCAACCAGGTTAGAATTTTATAGAAATGTATTTTTCTTTTTAGTTTTGACTGAGATAAATCAATATTTTAACTGAGTAGATCCACCAGGCTTGTTCAGTCACCCAAATTACATGTTCATACTTTTTTTTAAGAGCGAAAACTGGAAGACTGGTTTTTATTCCCTCTATGTCGGCAAAAAGAAGCTTGTGTACAGTATATTTATGTGTGTGTGGACTATCCATAATTGGTTAACAGGTTTCTTCCACAACAATGAAAACCTTTAGTATGCAGCATGTCTCAAAACAAAGTATCATAGGAGGCATTTATTGCTAATAGCCCATCGTTTTTTTCTTTTATCTTAGGAAAGAAAAACATTCAACATTTATTTAACGGGAATTCATTTGTCTGAGTAACAGAGGTGGAAAGTCTGGCTGCGGTGTGTGTGTGTGCTGTGTTTGATCTCCATGTGGCCGCAGAAGCTGTGTGTGTCCGTATGTTTGTGAAGACGACAGACACGCTCCCTCCCTACCTCCGATCCCATTCCTGTGTTATTACACAGACCTGTGAGTAAACAGCTCCTGTGTTGGCTCATGTTTTATGGTAACGGCTCAGCATGTGTCAGAGCACGCGCCACAAGGCGTGTGTTTGTGTGTGCGTTTGACTCACAGGGTCTGTATAGCTCGCAGTGAAGTGAAGGTGCCCTTGGCGAGGGTTTGGATCTTGTTGTCGTAGAGCGATAGCAGCGAGAGATTCTGCAGGTCCTGGAAGGTGTTGGCACGGACGCAGTGAATCTTATTGGCATTCAGCAGCCTTACAGAACAGGGAGTAAAAGAGAAGTAAAGGGGACAGAAGGGAAAGAGGAGGAGAAACAGCTTGTCAGAGATTCTTTATGAATTCATTTATGACAGATGTAGAAAAGTATGCACAAAGTTTATTTGAAGGTTATGCCTGGTATTCAGTGTGTCTGCAGAGTATCAGCAGGAAGCGCGAGCGCTCCACTTACAGGAGTTGCAAGGCGTAGAGGCCATCAAACACTCCCTTGGGCAAGTCGGTGATCTTATTTCCATACAGCACGCTGAAAAATCACAACACCGGCTTTAGGCTCTGCAAACAATGGCTGAGCGGCTCTTTGTGTGGAAAAGCAGCACCGGGCTACTTACAGGGAGTTGAGGGAGCGCAGGCCCTGGAAGGCATCCGGAGCTATCTCTGAGATCTGGTTGTTGCTCAGGTCTCTGAAAAGAAGAAGGCCAGAATATTAGACTTTTTTGGTTAAGTCAGTGTCCTGTTGTTTGAAGACTGACCCACCTTCCTGCTCGGAAAGGAAGGAACAAGGATGGAACAAATGTACTGTGAGCTGGAAGAAAATGAGTCCCAGCTCACTCCCACGTTCGATGGTGCATCTCTTTAAGGAGCCGTGTAGCCAATCAAAACATTTACTTGTATTGTTTGTGGCCTATCAAGCGATCCTCTGTTGCGGTGTGTGTGTGTGTTTGTGTGTGTGTGTGTGAGAGTAGGAATGTGACACACACGGGCTGAAATCCAATGCAAAGTACAGTAGACTGCCTTGGAACATAACTGTTGTTAATAGGATCCGCAGGCCTCTCCCCACAGGATAACCACTAAGCCTTGAGTGCCTATGAGTTGATGTGTGTGTGTCTGTGTGAATAAATACAACAGTAAATGAGGAACAGTGGGACAGAAAGGGAGAAAGACAGATGGAGAGAGAGACTTAATGGAGTATGTGGACTGAACTCCAGTCGACTGGATACCTTTGAAGAAAAATCATCATGTGGTGAAGAAGAGGGATATTTTATTATTTGGGGGGTAACAGTTAAATAAGTAGCCGTTTGTCTTCTTGCAAGGACTTAGGTTTCCTGGAAATGAAAATGTGGCGAGTGGGCCAACATATGCACTGGTGTGTGTCTGTAAACTCAGACGCTGGTGTGTTTGGGTATATATTGGTGTGTGAAGGCTGATTCTGCAACCCTGTCTAAAGGGGTGGTTCATGTGTAGGTCATCCAAACTGGGACAAGGTGAAAGAGACATTTACAGGAAAGGGATGACACACAGAGCTGGCTTGGGCAGCGTGCATGCAAAACCTTCATCAACTTATTTAGCTTTATAAATTGATGTTGAACAGTTTTAAGGTGTAAAATCTTCTGCTGAACATGAAGTGCTACATGAACACCTGCTGAGCCTGAGCCATGAGAATGAGCAAATCCATCATGAAGCACAGATGCTGCGTACTGAGGTTTGTTGGACAGGACGGGTGCAAAGCCAGCTGAATCAATAGAGACTCTGAGGGTCAACACAGACATGGGACATAAATCGTTTCTGCTTAATGCAGAATCAGCAGCACTAACAATGGGAGCTGGTTATAAAAATGTTAAAGAATAGACTGATATATAAATCTTACTTCAGGTTTTGTGGTGTTAAAATGACATATTCACTTAAATCCCTGAGGTGACAGTTTTTCTTACACATTTAGTGACAAAATTGTGTTTATTTTGTTTACACTGACATAAGTTTTCTGTTCCTGTTAATTAATATATAGATTTGCAAACCATGACAACCAACAGAACCTCCCGATATTAAACAAAAAGCAATGATGCATTTTGGTAACAATATTGCAAACACTTATTTACTTTAAAGGTCCAGAAGCAGGTTGAAGCAACTTGTTCCTGCATGAAGCAGCAACCTCATCCTTTCCTTCCGGTTGTAGAAGAACTAGAGTTTTTAAGTCACATAAAAGTGACTTTTTTTCCTGCTCAGGCTACTGCAGCAGCTCAGACAGCAAGTCAGAAAGATGCTTGCTCTCTGTAGGTTAATCTCATGTCATTACACAGTTAATAACATTTGAAAGCTTTCCTTTTAGCTGAGAACATGTTTTCTTTTCAAAGATCAAATATGGAGGTGAGTGGTAGAGGCCATAAGGAGCACGTGTGACAGAAGATCCAGTGTAATTGATTTAGCTACAGTTGTGCTGCTGTTGCCTTTTCTGTCCTGCTTATCATGTTTTATCATTTACATGTTGCATGTATGGAAGTTCTCAACAGTCTGGAGTTGCCTTCATGGCCATCTGATGGGATTCAACAATAACAGGGGGAGTACAATGTCTGAATAATTTCACCAGTGTCACAGTTTGATGCCAAATTATGTATGAGATTCAAAGGTGAATATATTCTAAAAAACATAGCTTTAGTGTTATTCATAGAGCATAATTTAGTTTTAGAGGGAAACAAAATATTTCCTTTCACATTTTTTTTGCAGTAACAGTAATATATCAGCTGACTTCTGTCCTTCATTCACCTGATCCCAACTTCACTCTGTCCCTGGAACTGAGCGATGAAACAGTGACAAATCCCTCCAAAAAGGCTGCAGAACTCCCTGACCTTCCGCTTTCTCCGTCTCCCTGCTGCTATGTAAGTCAAGCCCAGTGGTGTCGGATGTTTGGCTGACTGGTGTGTGTGCTGGCGAGGTGGCCGGACAGCTGGCTAAACGGGCGAAAAACCACTCCGTCTCAACCACCGGCCCTTCGTCGTTCATTCCCAGAGAAAGAGGAGCCTCAGCCCTCATTCCACTACTCTCTCTGTCCCCTCATCAAAAATCATCATCATCCTCCTCCCAGCCAACAGCTCGCAGACTGGACACTGCGCTAGCCAGGGGAATACCAGCGATGAAAAATGAGAGCTGTTATTATGCACATGTAGGATCTGAGTGTTTGCTTTCCATGCCACCCCAAGCCTGAGAACAAGAATATGTTCTGAAGGCACAGACAAAATAAATACTGCATGCTCCTTGGAAGCAGAAGGAGAAGACGGCCAAATGTTGCTTCTTTTTCCAGCCTTCAGCTTCTTGTTCTCGTCTGTATTATTTACCCCGAGGTGAGGGTACTGCTGTACTTACATCCTACGCAGTTTCTTGTAGGGAGAGAAGGCTCCGGGAGGAACGGATTTAATCCCGTTCTGCTCCAGACGTCTGCAGAGGAGAAGAGAGAAGACGCGATGCGATTAGTTAACCAAACAACAGTGTTCACCATGGCAACAGAGTTGAGTAATCACCTCTGACCCCTGGTGATTGCCCTGATTATATTAGCGGAGATCTATTTCGGAGTTGTAATAGGTCCAGGCAAGTCGGAGTCATAACATCGTCAGAACCAATCAACCGTCTGAATACGGAAGTGCTGTGGAAGAGGAACGGCGGGGGGTGGTGGGGGG
>JAVQJG010163561.1:0-23451 GCA_036024015.1 Craterocephalus amniculus
ATTAACCTCACATGCATGTCTTTGGACAGTGGGAGGAAGCCGGAGTACCCGGTGAGAACCCACGCATACACGGGGAGAACATGCAAACTCCACACAGGAAGGCCACTGTTTCAAACCCCTCCTCTGCCCGATCCAGCCGCCCCCTCTGACTCCGACCATGATGTACATTAGTATGTAAATGTATCACGGCTAGCAGCACTGATAACTAAGGTGGCATACATCATCAAATGACTGCACCAAATGGCCTCATTTTTTAACTCAAGTTTAGAAAATTTTAGAAACTATAGAAGAAAACACATTTTTACAGTTTTCACACTAAGAGAAATTGCATGAAATATATTCAGGGTATTACGGATTGACAGATTTATTTCAGTCATAGAGTTCAATGAGATAAATGTATTGAATCATGGTCTGAGAATTATTCATACTTTTTCAGTTCGATAGTTAGCTCGCTAAAAGTTAAATAACTTGAAGTAATTGAAGCCAAAAATAACTGAAGTGCTGTTCTTTACTTTACATATTGTACATGATATGTAATCCCCGTCTCTCAGAGGTCAGAGTTACACTGGAATTTATCGTAATCGATACTAATGTTTGTATCCATATTATCAAGAATTGGGTCAATGTGCAAAGAACAAGTGGGTAAAGTTGAAATGTGCATCAATAGTCTGTTTTTTAGTCAATCCAGGATTTTGCTCCATTTTTTGTGACTGTTGCTCAAAATTCCCAATTCTGCAGCAGCTTTTGTGAAAATCCTTCACACTGGATTTTTTTTCTTCTGAAAGTGATTTATAACAACAATTTCTATAAATAAAAATTCTGACATCTCAACGATATTGATGGAAACAATCCACTGTTCAGCAGAATGATCTCTGGGCTCCCCCCATGCTGCAGACAAACCCAAACCAACATGTGACCCAAATCTGACTCCGAAATCAGATGTTCCTCAAAATTACCGCTGTCGGACTTTCTGTTGGACTTTCTGTCTGACTTTAACGTCACTGAAGTGAGACGGAGGTCACAATTCTGTGGAATTTTCTTTTGCACATGTAGGCCACAGACAGTTAACTCTGGATGCTGATGGGGTTCACATTCAAATTATAATGTGAACAACCACAAGAAAAATCTCAGCATAAAAAGTTGAATTAAGAACTAAGGCTTCCATATCCATGCCGCCTTATTGTTAAACAAATGCAAGCAAACAAATTAGTGCTTGTTGACGTGTCTTGCACATCGATGGTGATTTTTGACAAAATGGTTTGCATTTCTCTTCTGATGTGCAGAACTTTGTTGCAAATTTCTGGAGCGGCTTAAAATTGTAAAAACATGCATTAATCTCTGAAATATTCAGCGAACAGCTATTTATATACTATAAAAATTTTTGCATGAATGAATCAGAACTTGAGATATTATCAAAGATTGAATCGTTATCCATTGAATCGATATATTTTGCTCATGATTTCCACCCCTGGTAGTCATCGCCAACAAGAAAACAAAACTGATGGACAGGTGTTGGCCGAAACGAGAGGATCTCTGACTCCCCCTGCAGGTGTCCTGAAACAAACATCCACAAAATTTTTCCGAAAGAATTCAACAAGCGAGTTCAACGACATCCAGTGCAAAACAGCAGCCACATAAAAGTTTAAATTGGCAGTAAAACATGGCTAGCTCAATTGTCACTGTGAGAAGGCAACGCAAAGCAAAGACTGCGATTTAGGGCACCGCTGCAGCCAAAGACATTGTTCCCAACACATGCTAGCTACAACCACCGCTGAGTGGGAGTATGCATGAAGAGAGGCTCTCTACACAAGTCACCTCCCTGATAAATGGCAGTGTTTAAAACTCGACTCACCTCCGTCAACATTACGTTGACCTAAAGTTTAACTTGGTTTTTGTCTTCTCCTCTGATTGAAGGCAAGGGGATTGTGTCAGAAGAGCTTCCCCTGGTGTCGGCAGAGCTGCCCCGTCCCAGCCTTTAGTAAAAGATTGTAAAAAAAAACATGCAGTTCACTAAAAATAGTTAAGATGCTGAAGAAGAAACTTCCTCTCAAACTCTGGCCTGACTGTGACGACAAGGCTGTTTAAACAAAATATTGTCAGACAAGTTTAAGGACACAATGGCTACAGCTTAGTGCTTTTTCTTTTAACTTTTTTTTTTTTTTACCACGTGGGGTTGATTCATTTAGAGTTAAGACTCAATCTTGTGTTCATTTTTGGAAATGAAAATGAGCCAGCAGAAGTTGAACATAGATCTTTTTCTTATCTGCTAATATGGAGAAATGAAACTATCATTTCAAGCCAAACGCACGCTGCACATCCTCAAGACTGAGAAATTAGTACAAAACATTGTAAGAAATCATGTGCTTGTATAATATCCAGCAGCATAATGTTTTCCACAGAACCATAGTAGTTAATGGCCTTCTATTTCTGGAGTTGTGTCTTTTCTGTGATGATCTTTAGCTAAACTTAAAGCCAGATGTCGTCCTTTACGATGTGATATTAGTCTCACTAGCATGTTGCAGGTTGGAATTCCTCTTTTTTCTTCTTTTTTACTGGAATGCAATAAGGTAATAAGGTAGAATCTTTAAATCCTGGGATATATATAATATTGGCTTTCCTCTATATCTGCATTTACATAATTTAAAATAGAACATCTTATTAAAAACATCAAGATATACACAGATTAGGAAACGGGTAACAACATACAAACACACAAACTAGAAATCATTTTTGTCAGCATACTTATATATACAACTGTGGTACAATAAATTCTTTCAGTCATGCGCTATCTATACAGATCATATTGCTTAAAAGAAGGGGGCATTTGGTCGTGGCAGTTAAGGGCTCAGAGATGGAAAATCAACAGCGGCTAAATCAGAGAGGAACAGAAAGAAAAAAACCCGACAGATAAAAAGCGGGATGTCGCGAAGGGTCGGAACGAACGATGTGGAAACTCAGGAGGTCGAGATCAGGATAGAGGGTGGGCTTACATGGTTGGACCCATATATCACTGAGGTATTTACACATACTGGCTAAAGAGTACTACAAGGCAGGTGCTAAAAAGGCCCTGTCTATTTCTTGGTGGAGAGCTGAGCGTCCACTTCCTCCTCGGGCTTCAGCACGTGCCACTGAGCGATGGGTCTCCTGGGGTTGGCCAGCATGTCGGACCAGTGGCGCAGCTCCGTCCCCGAACTGTTGAGCCCCACAAAGACCTTGCCGATGGCATCGTTCTTACCGATCTTGTCATAGTCCAGAACAGTTATAACAACTTGCACTTTCTGTAGAGGGGAAGAGAGGAGGGAGAGGAGAAGGGCAGTTTGTGTAAATTATTGTACACTTTGCGTCACCTCTGAAGTTGTAAACATATTTCAGTTCTTCCACTAAAATACTGCACAAATCACCTTCACACACACTTGTTTCTGTTTGTAGAGCTCTTCGTTTTATAAGCTGTAGGCTATGTGTGGATTTTTATAGCTACAGAAAACGTTCATGAGAAGGAGTGAACCAAAACCCTGAGGATGCTGCCACACAATACGGAGAGGAACATATGCCACAGTGAAGAGTAGAAATACAACGTTGAATAATGAATTAATTTATCCATTCATTTAATACAATTGGAAATAAACATAAATAAATAAGTTAATTGAGTATGTTTCAAAGTTAATTGATCAGAACCTGTCTCATTACTTCGGCATCTGAATAATTTATGTTTTCTTTATGAATTCATTTCAACTTTGGAATAGAAAAGTAAACTAATGGTTGGATTATAAATGAGAAACTCAGCTCTCACTCATGGAAAAACAACTTTGAAGCTAAAGAGTGACAGAAAATCACAAGTCATTTTATGTATGACAGAGACACTCAGCACCTGCCATTATATAAGGAAGCATATTAAAAATGTATATATTAGAATAAAAGAATATTATTAAGACATATGATAAGAATGTGGGAAGTTCCACTTTCTCAGCACATTTCCACTTTATAAAAAGTGGAGACACATTTTAACTGCACTCTGCTTGTTTATAAATCTGACTAGTTGCAGTCGGATTATTCTATGTTGCTTCTGAAACCGTCCTGGTGTGAAATGAAGACATGAACCAAATTTTCAAGAAATGTTTCACTATTTTTGGTTCTCTGTTCTTTTTCCATGTAAAACTACACGTAGAAGCTGAGCCCTTTTAATCCAGAATTTATTACTAAAAATAACAGCCAACAAGCCTTTTCTCATCTTCATATTATTCTCTCAAGTCTTGGCTTTCAAGAGAAAAGACACACAGAACCTGTTTACATTCACATGTTCTCCTCCTTTCCAGTTATTTCTGCTAATTTTTACCTTTCATCCTCATTAAACCAACTTATTTTCATTATTCACCATTATGTTCTTTTTTTCAGGCACACACAAAACTTTCTGTTCACTTGTTGATCTGTGGCTGCTCCTGATTGGACATTTCCATCTTTGCTTGGTTTGACAAGAAGTAATCATCATGTTGCAGATGATTTCCTAAGGAAATTGTAGGGCTACAATTTCCTTTTTCATGATGAAAATGTGATAAATAATGGTGTTATAATAGATCACTAATGGTAGAGTCTTTGAACAAACACTACATCTGGCTGGATTGCAAACCTCCTGGATGAGATAGAAATGTCTCCGTAGATCACCTAAAGGGTAAAATGACTTACACACTACTGTTCCTCAGACACTGCTGCTGATGTAAGCCATCTAGTGGAGCTTTAAGGGTTAAAAAACATCCTGCCGGCAGAATAATCGTGTCCTATCATAACTTCAAGCTCGGTGGTCAAACAGGACATTTTATAGTCTGATGAACATTTTTATTTTTGAGTTTGAGGCAACCTGAAATGGTCTCCAGTTATTTCTCAGGGCGATGCTCAGATGTCAGCAGTGATTTACAGTAACACAACCAGGACAGCGGTCCATTACTCCAAAAATCAGTCTGTGCTCTTATTCAAAATCGCTCTGGACAAAAAGGAGTGACCTGGGTGTCAGTCTCCGACTCAGAATATGAATTAGAGCACAAAGCGTCCTGATTAAGTTTCGATCTGCTCACACACTGAGATGGAGCTGCTGCCACCTGCCTGAGCTCAGAGCCGCTGCTTTATAAGAGCTTGCCTAATACGCCATGTAATGAAATACTGAGTCAGGCTCCCTGATGGCCGGTTGGGGTTAGTTGCTTTTTAAAGGGGCACCTCACCTTCAAATTGATTATTAAAACAAGGCTTTCTGTGATAGGAAATAAGCAGGGAGCAGACAGCAGCGTGACTTATTTCCTACTAATAATAATCACGATGGACGTGTTCGTTTTCTCTCACAGTGAAGTCCATCGCTTTCATGTTCCTGCCTCTTGCTTTTATTCCTGGAATTAGAACCGGATTATCAGGATTATATTCTGTACAACAGATCGCCTCCATGTCCACGATCGCCATGTTGCCATGAAACAACCTCCATCTAAAACCATGAGCATTTGGTCTGGACTCAAGCGGTCGAGATAGATGGTTTTCCTTCCTGGTTCTGATGGAAGTTTATTTCCTGGCTCTGTATCGGATGGAGCTGATAATAACTGGACTAATGTGGATCATAATGGGAACACAGTGGCTTGAGAGGACTGTTGTGAACTGGCACTGTATAAATAAAGTTGAATAGAGAGTAGATGTTTTGGACGGCCTTTGTTGTTTTTTGTTGTCTGCATGTCTGTCTGTATCACTTATCCATTTCTTTAAAAACAGGGAATCCCATTTATGTGATAAATTTGAGAGTTAATTCATGCCTTTCTGTGATGTAGCTCCTAAAAGAGTGATGCTATTTGTTTCAGAGTAGGACCACATCAAATTAGAATTTCATTATAAAGTAGTAAACTCATTAGTAGTAAACTTGTGTTCTGCCCAAACTGAACTGATCTGCATTCAATATTTGTAGATTTGATTTATTTTACGTTAACATGCTGCAGTATAACCGTGTCACATTTCAGCCACACAGACTGATTTTTATCTATAGGCTATAAAGAAATCCAGATGTACATGAAATGTGTGTAAAACCAGATGACTGTTTATCTGCTTTCTTTAAAAAATTAAAATATTGAAAGTTTTCTCAGAGGTAACATCTTTTTCACCCTAACGGCAAATTAAGCTCCGTATTCAAATCAACGCTGTTGGTTGTATTTGACATATCCAAGACTGTAATTAGTGTGTAAAATGATTGCAGATGATTAAAATGTTAATTTGGAAATTATTTCACACATACACACAATTCTCAGCAACCCCGGATGTTTCCACAACTACCCAGTATAACTGGTTAAAACATCAGAACTTTCTGCATCTTCCTATAATGGGAAACTTGTTTATTCTGGTGGAATCCAGTAAAAATGTCAAATATCCAATTTTTTCTTCCAAATGAAATGCTACATTAAATAATAAATGTTATACACAATAACTATTTTGTTTTAATGGAAGCCAATGGGACATTTTGGCCACTAATATTCCCAGAAGGATTATCTGATACTACATAAATTATAAGAAAACTGTGAAAGATACTTTATTTATTTTATGAAAAACAAAAGTTAATGTTAATTAATCAAACACTGATTGAATGTTTGGAATTCTTCTACTACTGTAGGTCAGAGACTAATGTTTCTATGCAGAATAGCAGATTTTTGTGAGTGAACATTTTTGGTCTGGAAGATCACCAGAAAGAGCAAAATGCATCAACACAGAACAAAAGATGTGACAGAAAAACAGGAATTATTGCAGAATTTGATGCAATAACAATAAAATGATCAAACAGAAAAAGAAATAGAGAAATATAAATAGAGTGTGGTGCAGGACATCCAGAGGGACTTCACTGATAAGGAAGATGTTCTCTCGGGTTTTCCATAAACGTCATCAGAGAGAGGGAATCAGTTCTGTTTTGGGACGAGGTTAGACATGTCGCCAACGCAGACTCTGGCTCGGTTCAGCACAGATTAAACGGTTTCTGAGGCTCGCAGAAGCAAACCTGTGATCTTCGGGCTGTGACGAGCTTAATCAATTTCACTCTATTACCATCCTGCCTGAGGGGATCATCTTGTTGGTAGCGACTCTTTCTGAATTCATGAAGTTTTCATTTTATCCGAGTAATATATCAGAAAGAGACTCCGACTTCACTTCGTCTCAAATCAAAAGCGAAAGACCACACACTGTAATTGTTGTTGTATACTTGGTTGAATCTGGCTAAATGATGATGTGCATGGTAATTATTGTAAGACATGCTGCAAATAGCACTGAGATAAATACCACAGGCACTAACAGAGTGCAGAGAATCGCATCCACTGAGCAATTGGCTTGTCAAATTGCAAGCAAAACCGAAGATGATTTAATCTGAATTGCCTTTGATTACACTATTATGACTGAAAGCCTCTAAAGTTGATTATTTGTTAAAGGAGCTCCTACTTATCAATGCTGATATGAACCCAAATGTTTGCTGCTTTTACTGGAGAATTCGACTAAAAGTGTACCTCTCAGAGGATGTATCTGAAAGTTTGATTGTTAATGGATAAAAAATTTACCTGGATTTGTTCAAATGGGACTTCAAAGCTAAAGGACTCGTTGTAGTAAGGGTTGAGGGTGTTCTTCTTGATTGTCGTCTTCTTCTTCTTCAGCCTCTTGCCATTCTGCATCAGGTGGATCTTTACGTATGGATCTGAGGAAAAGGAGAGGATTTAGTTAAAAAGTGTTTACAGCACTCTGTTAACCTTCTCCTCTCAACAGCCTCTTCAGCAAAAGTCCGAACACTAACTTGAGTGGCACCCAAGTGTTCTGCTTCATTTGTCCTCATCCACTCAGAAGCAATCATGCAGAGTGAATCTGAACACACACACACACACACACACACACACACACACACACACACACACACACACACACACACACACACCCTCGTGTATCAGTCTAATTTGTTTCTGGCCACAATTCCACAAAATTATGACGCCTAAACTACAAATAAAAACAGAATGTAATGATTTATAAATCAAATAAATCAACATTTGATCCCCAGATATTTGATGTTGAAACTGACACATTTTATCATTTCATGGTCAAGGAAGTTCATTCTGTATCTAATGGCAGAACACATCTGTAGAAAGCTGGAACAGGAAAGGCTGGAAAAGATACTGGTACAAACCAAAACCAACAAGAGGAACATGTGAACATTAAGATAACCGCCAGCAGACCAGCATCACGGAAAGTATAAAAGGAGCGTATAAGAGAAAATGGACAAAGCTGCACCAGTTTGAGATAAACTGGGTCCAAACATTTCAGAAAAATGTTCCTCACAATACTATGACGATTTTGAAGTTCCCACTATCATAATGTAATATCAAAAGATTCAGAGAATCAGGAGGAGTCTCTGTGTGCATGGGACAGGGATCAAGGTCAAACTGGATGCTGCTGGTGTGGAGGTCCTCAGGCAGCACTGCACTACAACCAGACACGATTCTCTACTGGAAACCAGTGCATGGACTCAGACAGGAAGTCTTCCAGAAACCTCTTTCTATGAACACAGTTCACCCTGAAATCCACAGATGCAGCTTAAAGCTCTGATGCAGAGAAGCAGCCAGATGTGAACAGGATCCAGATGTGAACAGGATCCAGATGTGACCATGATCCAGATGTGACCAGGATCCAGATGTTGACAGGATCCAGATGTGAACAGGATCCAGATGTGACCAGGATCCAGATGTGACCAGGATCCAGATGTGACCAGGATCCAGATGTGACCAGGATCCAGATGTGAACAGGATCCAGATGTGACCAGGATCCAGAAACACTGCCGTCTCCTCTGGACCAAAGCACCAAAACCGAAAATGTGAAATTCTTTCTGCAAACCACTTTACATCTGAAAAATCAGATTCTGTCATCATTCTTCATTAAAAACCGTTTTGTATCCCAAATGCCTCCTTTAGATGTCCATCAAAAAACAGAAAATCCAACCAGAATCAACAGGCCACACTGAAATGTTCACATGCCGTTAATGATCATTAATGATAAAACTAAACCACGGAGGTGCTGTAGCTTGTGCTAACGTGCTACATACTAGCTTTTACATAATGAGACGCACTCAGAACATAACAGGAAATGACATCACCGCACACGTACAAATTCAGAAGCAGATCCGATAATAGACTGGTAAATATATTCAGAAGTGCACACAGATCACCTTCTAGTAATCTGATTACTCCCAGATATCCGTGTTTTTTAAAAGTAATTAACTTTAATATTCATGAAAGTTTGGTGATGTCACACAAATATCTGCAAATGAAGCAAATTTCATCAAAATGAAGCCTAGATGGAGCTCCTGAGTCTGACCTGAAGGTCTGAGACGCTGGAAACCAGTGAAACCAGTAAAACCAGTGAAACCAGTAAAACCCGGTACAGGAGGCCTTTCAGGCACAAGAGGCTTCCTCCTATTTGGTGGTGTTTATTCAGAAGCTCAAACTGAGTCAGTTACCATGGTAACAGAGTCTGTGAAGTGGTCCTGCTTTCTGGCAGGTTTATTTTTTGTTGTTTTTGTTTGGGACTCCTAAGTGCAAGCATGAAAAGTGATGCAGGTACTTTTCTACGGTAAATCCTCTTTTTCCACTGGCAACAAAAAATTCAAGATGACTGAGCGTTGCTGTTGTAAGTCGGAGAACTGGAGGATAAAATTCACAAACACCGACTCTGTTTTCCACTAGACTGGTAAGCGAAGGTTATTTCCTCCACAGCAGATTGCTGCCATAGCAGACTCATAGCAGACAGTTGTGTCTCAGCTACTGATAGACAAATTATTTTTCCATCTAATCCTACATTTGGTGGGACAGAGAATGTGATGCACAAAAGCAGTAAAAACATGATGTGCAATGTACCAAGATAGCACTAAGGATGTCTTCCATGACACAAATAATGACAGATATCCAATAAAACATACTTTCCTGACAAAATCATGTCGAGTAAAGGAAATATTAATTGATAGAAAAATAAGAAGACGATGAGAAAAAGTGACAATAGTTACCCATCAGGGTCACACTGTGGTTACTCAAAGGCCATGACAGAGGCTGGACGACCTGCAGCTGCCATGACAACCTGGTTTACATCCACACTCCATCATGTGTTTGCACCTCTTAGCCATGCAGGAGTTGTCTGTCCAGAAACCTGCCACCCTTCACCTCCTCCTGCCGCCCCGTTCAGCAGGGCTCTCTGACACTGGCAATAAACATGTCAGACCTGTCATACACCACAATCACCAACTTCTCCATGGTCTTAGTGGCTTAGTTGGGAGACAGGAGGCCCCTGGATAAACATCTACAATGATTTGGTGCAGAATGTGGCCGGCCATCTTACAAAATGGTGCATGTACCAAATTTCATCCTTGCTTTTCCATCTGAACAGTTTTTTTATTGAAACCTGCTGCACTAAACTGCAGAGCAGTAAAATCATTGCTGTGATGGACGCTGATGTTAAAGTCCATTGGTAAACAAACATCGTGGCTGGTTTCACATTGAGCTCTGACATGTATGACTAAGCGGAAATGTCCCCCACATCCTCTCCTCTTCCAGAGATTACCTGCAGCCAGCTGCACGATAAGAGGTCTGAGAGATCAGCATCTGTGCTGCAGCTCCTGTACTGATGTTTCCAGCTGTGCTGCATTATCAGATATGTTCCGATGCATGAACGCCTGGAAAAACCAAGTCATAAAACAGCTGCATCCGTCGTATGACAAGGCAGACTGTTCCCACCATGCCATGAATAAGAGGCCCTAGCGCAGAGTCGTTTCCCTGAAACAGAAAAGCTGCTTGTCTGCTTAAAAACAACAACAACACCGATCTGATCAGAAATGACATGAACAGGATTAAAATATCAATGATATGATCATTGTTGGTGCCTCATGTGCTTTGATCTGAACCACAAACACCTTAGAGAAAGTAAAATAATTAAAAGTTCTTTGTGTCATTCCTCAATGCTTGAGAAACACAAATAATCACAATAATTTAGGAGATGCTAATGAGGCAGTTCTTGCCTGAAGCTAATAACATCTCTCTCCGGCTCCTGAACCTCAGGGCTGTGCGTCGGCATAAATAAGTAGTGAGACTAAATAACCTTTAATTAGTTAACAAAACACCAATTGCTTGGATAATCTGGACTTATCTCTGGATCCCATATGCACAAAGTCTCTGTAAAGCTTTGGGACTTTTGGTATTTGAAAAATATCTTATTCTTTTGTTAGAACACAGAGATTTTTAACAACAACAAACATCGAATGAGCTTAGCTCCTCTAATCTTTTATCCATTTTAGGACTGTGGGGATAAAGGACCCGGCTGCAGACTGGCTGCCTGGATCAGGGCAGCCGAGATGAAATAGAGAGAAAAAAGAAGCATAAACAGAGTCAGAAGCAGAAAAGCAGCAGAATAAATAGATGACAGAGAGTGAAAAGGTAACAGGCTCCTAATGGAGTGGGTGTCCATTATTACCGTCCTGCTGAGAGGAGCTGGAGTGCTGGGATGAGGAAAACAGCGGAGGGCCGCATGCATGGGTTGTTACTTTATTACAGGAGATGCACGCATCGAAAAGTAAATAAGTATCTCTTATCTGGTCGCAGCTGCAATATTTCAAAAAGCAACAAAGCTCCTTTTGGACACTGAATTTATCAATATGTCAGCGACTCACCTTCAGAAAGCTGAGAAAAGACACAGAGAAATGCTCTACGTCACGCAGAAAACCGGAAAAATGTCCTAATTTATATCATGGACGGATTTCTGTTAAAGGCTGAGACTGATGCAGGTCAAACAGCTAAATCTTAAAAAGGCGACTACCGAAGTGCCTGCATGGAGGCTAATGAAAACCAGCCAATAAGATAACAGATGGACATGCACCCTAAAGGGAGAGGAGTTTTACATCCTCTGTTTAGATGGATTAACCACATAAAAGATGCAAAGAGACACCTGCGTGTGTGGCAGGTTTCACTGGCTGTCACTGGCAGCTAAAATATATCTACGATTGTCGTGTTAAACCACAATGAAACAAGAAAAAAGACAGCATCCCTCGTTAATGTTATTTTATCAGAAGACATGAAGAAAACAATGCTTTTTACTTTTCCATGCGTCACACTTTGTCTGTATACTGCAGTGAGGAGCGAGTCTGGGGTCAGTCCTACTGTATGTCCAAGTAGGGAATTATTCCTTCCTAAAATACAAGGGCCAGTTTTCTCTGCAAAATGTTGGGGTAGAGTCCTAAGGGGTGGGGGCGACTGGCATTGGGCGATGGCGGCGGTGAAAAATGGATAATATGTTTTTTCAATTAAACATTAGTTCACCTTTTATCAAAGGTAGAGTCAGTGATGTGTTAGTAACAACCACTATTTTCCTCTAATCACGTGATTCCTGTTGCAAAATACTGAGCTCATTGTGAAGCTCCACAGGGTTCTATTCTGGTGCCTCTTCTTTTTAATGTCACACGCTTCCTCTCGCATATAGACGATGCAAAACAGCAGCAGATAGTTCCTTAACAATGGAGATCAAACACAAATGTACTCTACACAACTATGGCTCTGAGATTAAAACCCTTTGCAAAATCCAAAGAAGTGTTTTGAACAAATAACTGGATCCTCCAGAATTACTTTCTTTGACTCCACTTTATGTCCAACACCCTGAGAGCTACACTCACATGGCTCTCTCAGGAACAGTCGTATTCAGCTCTGTGCTGTGAACTCATGGATGGCACAGGTCCAACCTCCAAGCTCCAGCCTTGTTTGCATCAGATATGTTTTCACTCTTTTCACTGCGTCACAGACGACCTGAGAATTTATTTGCCTCTAAAATCAGACACAGACTAGTTGATTGCCATGTAAACATTAAACAGTGGTCTGTTTCTCAATATGCATACTTGTCTGTACCTGTGAAACGTCGCCATTCGAGGCCCAAGAGGCAACAGTTTTAGATTGAGTATGGATCAGTATGGTCCAAATACCCAGCCACTGCATTCAGGATACATCAGAAGTGACTGGTGAACACGTTATGCACCACTTCATGCAGGCTGGGCTGCAGTAACTCGCTGTACTTTGGTTTGGACCAGCATGGATTGTGGGAAATGTGCTGTAGGAATAAATTTGAGCTGAATATAAAACAGTAAAACTTGAATGTCTAACTTATGCGGCACATCCAGTCCTCATCCTCGTCTTCTCTTTTTTGGTGCGACTTGGACGATGAAGCTTAAAATCAAAAGAAATCTCAGCTGTTTTGAAAGAAGATTAGCCAACAATTAATGCATTATTCCACACAGCTGCACATATTAGGATGATGCTCCAGCGTGTGTGAAGCTCTCAGACCTAACTGTGCCTGGAGAACACAATGCAGCAGCTGAATGGGTTTACAGCAGATAACCTGCTCTGCTGCCAGAAAAAGGAAACACCTGTGACGCCACATCACTGATATCTAGGTGCTCTTATCTTCTCAGCCAGCAGATGAGTTCGGCATTATTGAGTTTTGGGAGGTTCGCCGTTCCTCATATCCGGCATGTTTAACAGTCTGATCCCAGATGGATGTAATCTCTCCCGTTTGACGGCTAAATGGCAGCTCTTGTGATGCAAGAGTGCTTCCTCACACATGTATGGAGCAGAGACTCGTGTTCGCTGTGCTGAGACTTACTCATCTGAGTCCTGGATCTCGGCCACCCTTTTATGAAGGGATGCTCTGCTGGTGGTCCGTACACTTCCCCCGGGAAGCTCAGCGCAGGTTTCTGGATAAGTGATGAGCTCCGAGCCAAATCTGGTGCAGAGTTAAGCTGAGCCACTGAAGCTGTCGAATTTTAAAGTGGCTACTTAGATGTAGATTTTCAAGCTGTGACTCATTTGGATAACTCTGCTGAAGGTACAGGCTCCACTACAAACGCTTGGTGCATAGTTATAAAACAGAATCGGCTTTTCGGACTAAATATTTCCATGTTCATGGACTGTGGCCTCCGTGGATGCTGGCAGAGTTGTGCCAAATGAACACCAATACCACAGGGTTAAATATAGCCTGGCTGTCATCTTCACTTTCTCCCCCGTCATTTAGGATTTGCCATGGTGGGTGCACCCAGGGGTGACTGTCGGTTTGGTTTTACACACTCAGCTCAGCATGAATCACACACACACACACACACCCACACACACACACACACACACACACACACACACACGCACACACACGCACACACACACACACACACACACACACACACACACACACACAAGGGTTTACAGTCAAACTCTTCTCCGAGGTCCAGACTCACAAAAAACAAATCCATAAAATTGAACAGAGGTTTTGAATGTTTGAAAAATGAGAACACGAATTCTCAAAAACCTACAAACACCCCTGTTCATCATCTTCCTGTTCAGCTACAATATGTGTAGAGACACAATTCTAAAAAAAAGTGTGTTTCTGTGTAAAATTTAAGTAAAATCCAAATACAATGGTTTCCAAATCTAAAAAATCATATATGTTATTTCTAACAGAACATAGTCATATTAGATGTTGAAACTGAGAGATTTTTACCATTTCATGGAAAATATGAGCTCTTTGTAAATCTGATGGCAGCAGCACATCTGTAAGAAGATAGAACAGTAGCAACAAAAGGCTGGAAAAGTCCCAGTCAAACAACTGGACAGCTAATTGTATTAATTATAAGCAGGTCAGTAACATAAAAGGAGCATCTCGGAGAGGCAGAGTCTTTCAGATGGAAAGACGGACACTCAATCTGATTTAAACTTGGTCAAACAAACTGAAACAATTTCAGAAAAATGTTTGTCAACATAAAATTGTGAGGACTTTGAAGATCTCACCATGTATAGTGATAATCATTCAGAGATTTAGGAGGAGTCTCTGTGTGCAGGGGACAGGCCTGGAGGTCAAACCGGATGAAGGGGGTCTTAGGCTCTTTAAGCAGCACTGCATTACAACCAGACACGATTCTCTACTGGAAACCAGTGCATGGACTCAGGAAGATTCCAGAAATCTCTTTCTATGAACACAGTTCACCCTGAAACCCAAACATGCAGGTTAAAGCTCTATGATGCAGAGAAGAAACCACATGTGACCAGGATCCAGAAACTCTGCTGTCTTCTCTGAACCAAAGCTCATTTAATGCTCTAAGATGAAAACATGAACTTCTTCCTGGAAAGCATGGACGTCGTGTCCTGCAGAGGGAGCAGAGGGAGCATCCAGCATCTCTGATGGGATGGTGCATCAGAGCCGATGGCGTGGGCAGCTTCCACATCTGTGAAGCTCCATCAATGCTGGAAAGTACATGCAGGTGTTAGAGCAACATCTGCTCCATGCAGACATCGTCTCTTTCAGGGAAGGGCTAAACATTTCAGCGAGACCACGATGGACCACAGACTGATCCATCACTGCTGCAGTCCAGCTTCTGGACCGGTTTATAAAACTTATTTTCTTATTGAGATGAGACAATCATTTTATTCTGTTTTATTTACATTTTACACAGTGTCCCAACTTTTTGGAATGCAACTTGTGAGTCAAAACTAAATAAATTCAAACAGCATTCTGTCGGCTGATTTACAAATGATGATTGATGAATGTAACGAGCCCAGGCAGCATCTCCCTCTCATCATGTCATTATGTAAAATAACAGCTTTTTCTACTTCGCATGATGTAAAATACTTTTAGCATCTGTTTGTCCCGACCACAAACCTGAATCACTGTAACTCAACCCAGAGAGGATGGCCGTGGTGGTCGTCGTGACGACTGGCTTTGATGACAATCCTCCGGTTCCTGCAGAGCAGCAGTAATAACGGGGTTCCTCCTGTGTGCTGGACGTGGCGGCAGCAGGAAGTGCCCTGTGTTTTGTCTAAACCCTAATCTTGTTTTCGCCCTGCTGCTGGCATGCACACTTCTTCCTTCCTGCCCTCCAGTTTTCTGAACAGTCGTTACAAAGCATAACATTGTGTGATTTAAAGCTGCAGCCAATGATGGCTCTCCAAGCAGGTTTGCTCTCACAAATTTACAATCAACACTTGTAGATTTACTGTGAAGATCTCTTGCTTCCACACATCCTCTCACAGCCAGCCTGCCTGACTCGTGACGGAGATAAGAGGAAGAATATCTTGTACTTTTCATGGACTTAATAACAGCTTATCTCAGGGTATTTTATCACAGCACTACAGTGTGACCTCCGACCTGAAGCTGTGGCTGACAGCTTCCACTTCTCCACAAACTTCCTCCTTGGAATGTCGGGCATCTGCACACATGTACAGTGCCTCCTGCCTGCAGCACAGAACAAAATGGATCGTTTATCCTCTGGAATCTGAAGCAACTCTTAGGTTTTACCAACAAAAGCTGGGTGAGCGGGTCCACCCTGCAGCCTGGCATGCACTCCGCTCGTCCATCTGCCCGGAAAATGAGCAGAAACGTTGAAAAAGAGAAGAGCGTTTCTTCGCCAAGCTGAAGCCCTGGTTTCTGAGGAGCAGAAATCTGTCCTGTTTCTTTATATAAAGAGAACAAAGTGCCATCATGTTTCCGGGCTGCTCATGCTCACACACAGCTCTGCTACTTATCGTGTTTCAGACTTATCAAACGGCTGCAGGCAAACTGGACCAGAGGAAGCCAGGTTTCAGTGGATTCAGGAAGGTAAGAAAGTGGCACCAGGATGGGTAGACACAGCTGGATGACACATCTGCAAAGCCCTCTCCACGTCTAAAAACGCAGCTTTTCGCTTTTAAAATGAAGTAAAAAAAGAAAACTTAGGGTAAAATTCAGCGCTATTCAGGATGTAACTGTCTAAATAACTTATTTTTATCCAGGCCGAAAGAAAAGTTTTAACCTTCATGATGCCACAATTTACAGAAGTGGAGAGAAAAAAGGCAGAAATTTATGTTGAATGGGTTTATATTCTTTTCTTCAGCTGAAGACTTCGATTTGTTTCTGTATCTAAGCTCCAAAGATTTCTGCAGATTTGTTTAGTTTTTATCTAAGATGTAACCAGCTGCTGTTTGGGTTCAACTTTTTTGGGACAAGCAGGTCTGTGGGACACACTGGAATGAAAATTAAAGGGAAAATAAAGGTAGTTTGGGTCAAAGTGTTTTATAGGCAGAGCAACTTCAGCTACATATCTGGCTTGGTGCCTCATACTTAGGCTGTGAATCTCTTTAGTGATGTGCATCAGGAACTCTTCCCATCAAACGCTGAGAAAATAATTCCCCTCCTCATGGGAGTTAGACAGCAGCTTGGTGTAGAGGTCGACCGGTTTATCGGCATGGCCGATATATCGGCGCCCATAGGACGTTTTTCAAACTATCGGTATCGGCCGATAACGTCCGATACCTGTAATCTTCCCCACAGCGCCATAAACTGCTTCTTCCCCGCGGTGCTCTCCTTCCCTCTGCCCCGCTCACTACCCAAGGGGAGGGGCTGTTCCTCTCACTCACACACATGCTGTGTGTGTGTCATCTCTGTGTTGGTCCTGTGATGGAGGGCGCACTGCCTCAGCTCGAACCCCCATTCAGGCCTTAACCGGATTAAACAGAGAGGGAAAATGCACAAATGGAGTTTTAACTTTAGGATGCTTCCAGAAACACGACGCAGGGTCATCAGTCTCAAGAAGGGTCCACCGAGTGGCTGCTGGTGGGGATGAGGAAAGTTTGAAATGAGTAATTGTGATTTAAGATTCTTGACTTCACTTGTGATTTCTGAAGGCCATTTCCAGTTTCGCCGCCGTATTCAAATAATAAAAATTGAATTTTTCTTTAATTTCCCACAAACTGTTTCATGTTTGAAGATCAGTCTGATTAGAGTTTCACTGAAAGTCCACTCTTATTTCATGTCTTTTGTTTTTCAATGATCAGAGGCCAAACTGAGACAGAAAGAAAAAACCCAACCCTCACAGAAAGCTGATCGACTTCATTTAACTACTTGAATTCAAGACATTTCTACAAGACTACACCAACAGTAAACATCTGGACCATTATTTTTATATTAAATTTTGTTCTCAGATCTACTAAATTATCATTTTCCAAAGTTTGTTTCTTGCATTTTGATTTATTTTTCACATCTAGTTTTGAAGCAGATTTTTTTGATAGAGATAATTTGATATTGAATATTTACCCCAGAGGGGCTAGTCTGTTTCAAAGCGCAGTCAAAGTACATTTTACATTTAATTAAATACAGCTCAAAAGCATTGTGACATACTTGAGATGCCAGGACTGTCTTGCATTGCTGTTTGCCTGCAGCCCTGATCCAGTCATTAGAGAAGAACGCCCTGGAAAGCAAAGATTTCCTCCTGAGATCGTTTCCTTTCTGTCTTTTTAAAGGCTTTGGCCTGTTTGTAAAGCATTTCTGAGCCTAAATCGCAGCCTAATTAAGTAGATAATGTCTGTAGAAACAAAACAAACTGCTCTGGAAACCGGCGTACCCCGTTGCTTCAGAGAAGGTCACAATTCAATTATTTGAGACGGAGCTGCTTGCTAAGCGAAGGCCGTCTTTTAGGAATCAAATGTAGCGGTGGGATTAGGCTGCTTTACGGGAAATAAATTGCTTTCTTTGTCTTGTTAGCTCTGGATCATTCTGCGTCTCCCACCGCATGTTTCCTTCTTTGAGAAAAAGAAGAAAAGCACCCATTTTCCTTTGTGATCATTAAACGGACAAGTGAAATTTGAGTGACAAATAATAAACAGGAGGTGCATTTGACTGAAAGCTGCTCGCTGTGAAGTCCAGCTTACTGCACACCTCAGTCCGTTTTAATAACAGACCTTATGAAACAGAAGGAAACCATCAGACGAAACTATATATTTACAAGCTCATCGTCTCCACCGGTATAAACGTTCCCGTCTTCCTACACTGAGTGTAACTGATAGCAGTGCCAACGCAGGATGCAGCACCACCACACTCCTCAGGGACAGTTCAGAAATGCTGCCAAGCGCCTGCTGGAAGCTGGCAGAGTTGCCGCTCTGCAGCGCCTCCGTGTTCGGTGGAACGGAGGGTGCATGACTGAAGGAAAAAGTTGTTTCCTTTCTGAACATCACATCGCTAGAAGCTGCTTGCTGTCGCCGTGCTGGTTCGAGTTGGTTCCTTAGCGCTGCAGCCGTCCACAAACACACGACCCAATGACGAAGCATCTTTACATCCCTACAGCTGAACTAAGAAAATATGCAATCATTACATCTCTGCTTCTTATAAATCAAACTAATATGAATCATTTCACAGATTAAAGAAATATTAGATAAAAGCATGAGTAGCGGAAATTCTCGATTATTCAGCAGCAGCTGTGTGATGTGCGGATGCTACGTTTGTTTACAATACATTAATCTCATCACAAGTTTTAAGCCAGTAACTGAGCTAAACACCCATTTATCATTAACTGAAAATACACAAATGAAATACTGGGTAATACAGTGAAACTGGTACAGTTTAGAAAAATACCCCCCAGCACTCAGATGGAAACAACTTGTCTAGTTTCACAAATTCTCCTGGAAGTTTGAGGATTTATTAGACAAACAACTCTATCTTTTGTTCAGATTGAAAAAAAAGGAAAAAAAAAGGAAATCTGATGTTCATGTTGAATAATAATAAAGGGAGAGCAGACTACGGTGATGCGTTCAGGGTGCTGCGAGATGCTTTAAGAGGAAAAACATCAAACCTGAAACCTGCTGGAAGTGAAAGCTCCTTCATAAGATCAGGTCCTTCGCTCCCATTTGGCCCTCGCATCACATGAAACCGTGTGGTTGGACCCACATGTGGAATTCACAGCTGAGCCCAAAGAAGTTGCCCCTCTAAACAAATAGACAGAAAGCATCTACCTACCGCACAGCACGGCAGGACGGGCCTCTGGGACAACTGTAGCTTAGACTGACATGGCTTAGAAAGAAAAACAATGAACAGCGCACGCAGGGAACACTTCTATTTAAAGCCTGTCTGCCAACCTTTTCTCCATGCAATCCTGCTCCCTCCATTTCATTTCTATTCATGAAGGCTCCCGTTGAGAGGATGAAAGGGAGGAGAGGGATGCTGGACGGCAGATAGAGCTGAAAGAAAAACCAGCACGAGGATGACACCATCAACGTTCTGACATCACGAGTCTGACAGCGTGAAGCTGCATCAAACCACAGAAATCATTTTCCAAAGTCAGAGCTTCTTCTGCATTCATGTAAGAACAGCTGCTGCTCCTTCAGATACCCTCCCCCACCAGTGCCAGGGTAGACTACAAATAAATACTGTGTTTGCATGTGTATATAAGTTTGGCCTGTGCCTGCCTATTGCAAACCACTGTAATCAGAGGCAAGCAGCGGATGCAGGAGAGGCTTCTTGTTACGCAGACGGGAGTCCCAACAGACATGGAAGTACTGCCGAAGCACCATGCTGAGTAGGTGGGAGCATCAAGCTGCACTGAAGCTTGTACCGCGCTTCTCTGCTCTGACTCTATTTCTGTCTCTTTACGGTTTGAAATTGGAAAATATACTTGTTATGAAATAGCCCATTATCTTCTGGTCAACAGCGTTTTCAGATCTGGGATCTGAAGCCCAATGTGACGGAAATAATCATGTCTAATGGGGAAAATGATTAACAGATATGTCTAATTCATATCATCATTGTCATTATTATGAATAGTTGATTCATCCCAAAAGATTAAAATTCTATTAAGTTGTGTTTTTACGTGGTCCTGCCTCTGCAGAGCCGAGCAATGCTGTGTCAGGTAAAAACATCTTCCTTTACACAACAGAGTTCAGTCCAGAAAGGTGACCTCGTTATTTGAGTTCACAAAGCAGTTGAATAACAACCAAGCAGAAGCACCACAGGCCTGAGCCAGGATTTATTTTAGCCTGAAATGATCATTTACATGACAAGAGCTTGAAGAAATAACAGTGCTGCATGTGAATGAGAGTCTGAGGAAAGCGGCCCCAACGGTAGGCAGCGAGTTCGCTTCTAATATCAGAAGAATTTCAATGAACTGCTGCTTGATCCCCGGGGCCACGGCACTGGGACATTCATCAGGTTTCTGTGAGTTTGCTTTGGCAGCTTGCATCACATTCTCTCCGGAGTGGGCTCTTCTCCCAGCAGAGATGAGTAGCAGACACTTAGGAAAATAAGCCTTTTTCCTTCTTTCTGTGAAACATGAAAATTTCATCTGGCAGAGTGATTACGCCTGTGTGGCCACTGACCGCTCCGGCCAAACCTGACGAGCTCTCCGATTGCACGTGTCCGAGGAAGTAGAGAAGAGTCTAAAACCATTCCAGGCCGAGGCGTGAATCCCAACCTAGAGACAGTGTTGACTTAGCAAGAGTGTCGGACTAATGCGACAAGACACACAGCTGGCTTCCGTACAGCACCTGCATGCAACAAGAGAAACTATCTACGGCCTCACATTGAACAAAGCTGGACGCCAGTGTCATTGTGACTGGCAGGTCCAGTCTTATCTGACGTCAGCAGCCACGCATCTTCAAACAAGAAGACAGATATACCAGAAAAGATGAAAGCCACTTCCATGTCTGCTGCAGGATTGCTGCCAGACGTCGGACAGACAGAGGATGTGTACGGATAAAAAACGTAGATTTTACAACCTCTTCTTCTCACGACGTCATGTTTACGATGCTCTGATTGTGAAAGAGAGAAATAAAAAGTCCGCTAGAGGGGAATAAAAGTCTGGTCCCCCTGCTGACCACTGGTGGACATGTAGTCTGTCTTCTTTCTGTTTTTGTGCAGCATCGCTGGAAGCTGCAACATACGGAGGCAGATGTAGAAGGTGCACATGTGTGTTTGGCTACAGCTGCATGTGGTTATGCAATTTCCACGAGAGGTAACAATGGTCTGCCTCTCACTGCCGCATGCCAGCGGCCGTCTCTCACTCTCTCTGAATGCTGATTACATTCTTCCCAGCATTAATGGGGTCAAAAAGGCTCCTTATCTGCTGGGAGCACAGGCCTGCTTTCTCTGCATATGCCCCTCTTCCCCACCCGTCAAGTGTAAAAAAATAAAAACCAAAAATTAGACGTGCTGCCATCTGCTCTGCTCCGGGCAAACTCTCTGGAGCAATTTCCACCATAAAACAGTGTTTAAACAGACTTCCCTGCAGACAGGCTGGAGTTTGGACTCTAAAACCCAGCAAGTATTAAGCCGAGGACACGTCCCGGAATAACTGACAGATCTCCACTGAAACCAGTTCCCAAAGGGAAACCAGTTTGTAATGAGGATCTGAGTGAACGGGGAAAGCAGGGGAAGGAGAAGCTGACATGCAGCCGGCATCGCGTGATCAAAGCAAACAGAAGCAGGACTTTGCAGGAGTCACATTATTTACTGCAAACACTTTATTACATTTATTATGTGTTGGAGGAAGTCAAATCCACTTCCTGCTTCATACCAGCTTTGTTGTCACATCAAACTGTAAAAGAAGACTCTAATCACATTTTGTTGCAGCATCTGGATGCAGGATGTTTAATTATTATGGGATATATGACTTAAAGTTGGACAGAAAAGTCATATAAAGCCAAAGATGCATCTTTTTGTTATTTCTCATCTGGAGCAGATGGTAAATGGCTGTTTCACCTTTGGAGCATTTCTATATCACTCTTTACTTCCCTGTTTGCTCATGGATCCGTTCTGAGTTACATAATCATACTTGCTTTATGTTTTTACAGAGGCTGTAAGATTACAGATGAAATGAGACTTGGCTTGGATGGAAGAGGAAAGACACTACATATATAAGTTTAAATTCTTCCTAAAGTATTAAAGCAGCTTAACAAACTCACTGTCCATTCCATCAGGTCCACCTGTTCAACTAACTAAGCAGCCAATCACACGGCAGCACATGCAGTCATGCAGACATGCTGAAGTTCAATCAGAGCACCAGAATGAGGAAGAAAGGAGATTTATGGTTGTTGGTCTGAGTATTTACTGGGATTTCCACACACAACCATCTGTAGGGTTTCCATAGAACGGTCTGGAAAAGAGGAAGTATCCAGTGAGCAGCAGTTGTCTGGACCTAAACGTCAGAGGTCAAGGGAGACTGGGCAGACTGGTTGGAGACGGCAAAAAGCAGAATGTCCAATAAGCACTGATTCCAACCAAGGTCTGCAGAGCAGCATGAACACACGGCACAGGATGTATGATGCTGCTTCCAGCAGGAAGTATTCCTCCTTTGGGATGTGGTGGAACGGGAGATTCTCAGCATGGATGTGTGATGCTAACATGTCAATACAGAGGAAAACTCTGAGGAATGTTTCCATCACCTTGGCCACAGATGTTTGCATCACACTTGCAAACAAAAAGCACGTGAACCAACACACTCATTTTTCCAACTCTTGCTAGCAAGAAAGAAGCTAGATTTCATATTATACAGGTCTGTCTCAGAAAATTAGAATATTGTGATAAAGTTCTTTATTTCCTGTAATGCAATTAAAAAACATGAAATGTCATACATTGTGTATTCATTACAAATCAACTGAA
>JAVQJG010163574.1:0-29594 GCA_036024015.1 Craterocephalus amniculus
AAAAGGGACATAGAACAGTTCAGTTTACTGAGAATTAATAAGTAATATTCCCATGATAGAAAGTTTTAAGTTATATGAACTTGATCTGTGTAGTCTAATCAGAATCTGGGTTTACAGTGTAATATACTTAAAACTAATCCCTCTTGGAGTCCTGACAGCGCAGTGTGTGACATAGAAATGTTACACTATGGAATAATCTGACCCAGGCATGAATACTAATTATAACCTGGTCTTTAAGGACTTTACAAGAGTTCGTCATTTTGTTATATTTCAGGATGATAAACTGAGAATGTTGCCTAAAATTACCAAAAGTTATTCACTACACCAAAACAGAAAATTGTGGGCAAAACTATTGTTTTAAATGACATTAAACTACTATGGAGGTGTGCTTGTGGCCCTCGGACTCTTTCCATGTTGTTTCCTAGCCAAATTAATCTCTTCTCTTCATGGACAAATAAATTACTTGTATTTCATGTAATACAGAGTTTTGAAGACTATTTCTAAAATGTAATCGGTGATTTTGAGCCATTAGATGTAAACAAACTCAGTAAATAGCTTTTTATAAAGTGATTATTTAGACATAGGCTTACATTTACATCTGTTTCATTGTTGTGAAGACAAATAATACAAAAAGGTATGTGAATTCTTTGATAATACTAAATATCACCAGAAATGAGGAGTTTAAGGAGTGTGTAGAGAGTGACCAGCTAACACATGAATGTAGGAGCGTACTCACTGTATTTACCGGTCTGGGCAATGAGGTGGACCTAAAGGACATTCTCGGAAATCCCTCTGGCCAACTGAAAACAGGACAAGGGTTGGAGCGTCCAGTGGCAGGAAACTGAAGAATAGGTGTCTCATGACTGGTAGGTTGCACTTTCTTTTCCTTCTCCCTTCCTCTTTCTGTCCTTCTGTCTGACTCACAGCTGGGCTTTTGTTGTTCCTTATCTTTTCTCACTCCTTTCTCACCCCCTCTATCTCTTTTCCATTGGCCCTCTTTTTTCATCTCCATCTCCTTCCCTTTGTCCACCTCCAATCCTCCATTTCTCTCCCAAGGAATCCGGTTTCCCCTCTCCTTCCCTCTCTCCATGCCTTTCTCCAGTATATTCTGAGTCCTCTCTTTGCCAAGGGTGCCATTGGCTACCAGTTCATCAAGCCGTCTCACTCTGTCAATGTCTGTCTCAAGATAAAGTCTCCCGGTAGAAGGCTGTGTCTGGATCTTTGTACATAACTCTAGGTCATGTTCTGGGTAAGCATGACTCTCCCCCTTTACTTTCATTGGCACTTCCTCAGGCCCCAAGACCTTGCAACTAGGTAATGTCTTGCTCCACTGGTGGATGGAACTTGTAATGTCAGTGGGGTCATACTCCTTAATGGACTGAAGATTTGAGCTAGTTGGGCTGCACCATAAGTTTGTGGCCGATGTAGATGGCGTGGACGGGTTTATTGGGGTTGAATGAACTGGTGGATGGGATGGAGTTGAAGGTGGCAGGGGTGGTGGAGATGAATGTTGATGGCGAAGGATTTGTTGCTGAGGAGAACCACTGTTTGATTTCAGCACCCTACATGTCACCTCATTCAGAAACTGCGAGAACTTATGCCTGTCCTCTCTTTTATTATCTCGCTGATGGGATGAACCTGTAGAAACATTCTTACTCAGGCTAGGTGAAGACATATTCTGTACTCCTGGGTCGTTCCTTAAAACTGTGCAAATCCTAGGATTGCGGTCTTTTTTGCTTTCAGCTTTAGCAGCAGGTTGTGGAAAGATAAGATTCTGATAGATTATTTCATTCTCAGGCTTGACCTCAGAAGATGCCTGATCAGCATCGCAACTTGTCCCACCTGTTTCTCCCGAAGCCTTCTCACTGTCTTGTTTGATAGTTGTCCGTAAGAGGCAGGTGGCTCCTGAGCTCCAGCTATTTGTATCCCAACTGCCATCGTCATCACTGGAGCTGCCTTTGCCACTATGAAGGCTTCCACTCCATTCGCTAGGGTTTGGGCTTGGGCTTGAGCTGTAGTTTTCCAGACTGCCCAGAGACCGCCTCTTCAACTGAGTGACTGATCCCCTGAGGTTGGGTAAAGAGGTCTGAAAGCTGCACTGAGATCCTTGAAGACTTGACAAAGATCCTTGGAGGCAGGGAACAGAACCCTGGAGGTTGGAAAAGGATTCTTTTGGACTTGAGCTGGTAGAGCTATGAAGACTGTAAAGAGAGCCTTTCAGTACAGGTGAGGATTGGCGTCGCATTGGAGGTTCTCTTTCATTATCACTGTAACTTCCAGAGAAGACAGGGCAGGATGCAGTGGAAGAGCAGGAGCCACGATCTTGCCGGGTGGAAGCTGCTCTGGATCTTTGTTGCCTACTTAAAGTAGCCATATCAATCACCTTGGTTCCCCTACTTTTCCCGGACTTCTTTGATCCTTTCTGCACAGACTCAAGCCTGAGACCATCGTTTGTAATGGACACACAGAAGTGAACCATATCAAGCTCAGTCCAATGGTTTTCTGTCCTCTGGCTTTTCCCAATTTTAATGGTCTGTCCTAGTTGTCCTGGCTTCCGACAGGGCACCCAAGCTGTTTCAGTGTGACACACTTCTACTGGTACAGCACACAATGAGATCACAAAGAGGTTAGCATGTGATTGTCATTCGTGTGTTGACTAAATAACTATTCATACACTATGTCATTCAGTCCTATCCTTTCCTTTTGAAAATAGAATTATAGATTAGCAGCTGCATCACCAGTAGTTTGTCTGTAGGCACCATTTGTAATGAATTTGCGTATTGACACAGATAGTGGTGGAAAGCAGCTGGATATCTAGGTCAGAAATATTGACCACAGCAGCCACGTGAAAACTACTTTGTGGGAAGCAGAAAAACAAAGTGGCCAAACATGGTACTTTTTTCATGTGTTTGCTATGCCATGAAACATTTACTATCTCGAAATGAGAAATGGACTCGGATGTATGTATATGACAACATGCGTGCTGTTTGTGACACATCAAGCTTTTAAGCGGTTTTGCATGACTGCAGGCTAATTGTTTAGACGAATTGTTTAAAAAACATAATAATCTAAACTAGTAAAGTTATGCAGCTTAAAAAAAGGTACAAAATGCGAATTGTATTTGCCTACCTCCACTTATGTAAAAAGAAATGTTGACTGTTTATTCATTTATTTTCATTTGTTTTTAATCAGAGAGTGGCTCCTTAGGAAAAAAGTCATGCAAGGGCACTTTACATGATGGAGAGACCCAAAAATTCAAAAATTTCTCTTAGGACTTGGCAGTGGCACAAAGGACCTTTATTCAGCCTCTCAAGACACAAGTTCTAAACAATATGAAGGGTGTAAATCAGCCCAGTGTGTGATTATGTGAGGCCTATATCTGATAAAATGTTTTGTGAATTCACACTAAATTCACCACAGGTAAAATGACTTTTCAGAACCCTTTATTGGGGTTTCAGTGCTACTGTGAAGGATATGGTTGGATCATATCAGTAATAATCCTGTAAGATGAACTCCAAGTAACAAAAATGGGATTATATAGGTTAAAGAATACTTCTACTTCAGTGCAGAAAATTAAATTTATGAGAAATGGGATTATACCCTGCGCCATATAGCTGGGTGCAAAGATCAATTATTTTACACGTAACAGTAATACAGTTTTAATAATACCCCTTTCAACACCACAAATGATTTGAATTAGGCCACAGCTAGCCATTTAACTGCTTATACAACCCGTCTTATATAAAAATGGGTAACTCTTGAGGCAGTACTCGCCCCCCTGCCAGTCCAGAAAAATGGAAAATGCACTAAGAGGTTAAAGCAATTGATTTTTCAAACTCTTGGAATTAAAGTTCAAAGTCTACACTTCAATCAGATCTTGACTGATTCCAGAAAGCCAAGACCTAAATGTGCATTCACTGGATGGGAAGGATAACTGACAGACCTCAGACTCTGAGGGACTGATGTGTACATTTTTTTTCTTCTAGTTTTTTCACTGTTGACCCCAATATGTCTCTCTCTAGAATAACTCTATGCTTCATCACTATTCAAAAGAAAAAAATCAGTAGACACACTACTTTATTCTTTTTATTTATTTTCCATACGTGTGTTCTGGTGAGATTTTCCCCAAACTGAGCATGACAAAATTTAATTACAGAGACTGTATGGACCGCCTCACAGCACTACAAGTAGATGAGAAAGAGTTTAGGGAAGACCAAAGAAATCAAAGTAAAGTGAGCTCAGACTTTTCTTGCTTGGAAAAATCTGTCTCTGAGGGGCTCTATAGCTTTTACAGTAATCCAATTTTATAATCAACGGATGGCAGCTCTAATAACAATTAGCTGAAGTAACTTATCAGTTGTACGCAGAGGAAGTCCTCACTGATAAACCTTGCCTCTACTTATCTTTACCTTACAGAAACAATAACCGCTGTTGTTGGGTTTTTTTCTCAAGAAATTAGAAGAAAATCTTGGCTTAGAGCTGGAGTCATTCAGAATTTTAACTGTCCATATACTTAACGAGTTGTATTCTGATTTTCCCCCCAGGGTGATGCTCTGGCTGTCAAAGCTTACATTAAATCAAAAAGGATGATAATCAGATGCAGCAGGAACATACGCATCCCTCTTCCTGGTTCTTTGAATAATAGCCTACACACATTTTACTAATAAGATCTCAATGCGACTCATCATATTTGCTGTGTATGCCCTGATTCCCCACAGCCTTCAAGGCAGAAACAAAAAGATGCCTCATTTAATCCTTTTAACCATTACCTCTTTAGGGATATGAGTTGACATCTTTCCAAGCTATTGAATGAATACACTGGGAAACATTCAAATGTATGCACAATAAGACTGTCAGCGTGGGTAGATATAGCACCATAAATAAATTAAAAAATAAGGAAAAAATGTTAGGTGTAATTTTGTCTGGGCAAATTCTAATTTTTAATAACATTTAAGAGATAGGCAAATGTTTAGTATATAGGCCCTTTTGCAGTTATACACCAGTATTCAACAAAGGGATCTCTGCTTAAGTTTCACCTGCAAAAATACCAACAGCACTCTTTCATTCATGCTTCCAACTGATCTGAACAGAAAGGCATAAATTCCTTACTGTCAGTGAAGACAACTAAAGACAAGTATGAGTAAAGTTAATCTCCCTCATTCAACATTAATGGAACAACACCCACTTCCATTCCTGACACACATCATGTTTCTCTTTCGTTTTATCAATGAGCACTCAGACAAATTAAATGGCAAACCCCCTTTTCCCCTTGTTGTCAACATTGATGTTGTCATGGAAACAGTGGTTTTGTGATCTGGATCTATCTTTCTTGTCTACCTATGATCAAGAACACCCTGTGCAGCCCTCCATTCAAATGCCAAAGCAATATAAAACTGACACCCATAGGAAATGTCAGATGCACCATTTGACCAAGAATATTAAGTCTGACAGCCAAGACCAGACATTTTTCTACCTGAGTTTCGAGCGGCATAACAGGTCCGTTATCTATGTGTGCAACGGCGCCATCCAGTGGCAGAGACTGGTAAAATAGAATTAAAATATATTTTCTGTTCTCATTCCTGAGAAAAACCAACCGTATGCCTAAGTCCAAAAAGGTTACAGGATGTATTCTGGTATATATCCTGATACAAAACTGAACTTATTTAGAAATTGTTTCTTTCTATGTGTGTTTTTTTAGGAGGAAGAAGTCCTTCCTTTAGGTAAGACAAAAAAAACTCAACAGCAACACTAAAAGTATTTTATGTCTGGTTCCATATTGTACTGTTGCATATATTAGGTTGCTTGATGGTAGCAGGGTTATCTAAAGGTTTTTGTAATGTCATTAAATCCCATTTAGTAGCAATTGCTTAGGCAAAATGAAGGGTGACAGATTAAAGCTCTTTAATTTTAAGGTTACTGTGTTTTATGTCTGTTGGAGATCCATGATAAATTAATGTTTGCTTGGAAACCTATAATCACATCTGTTTTTTTGTCTTTCACTGTTTCTTTAATTTTTTTGAATTGACTTGTCTTGAAATAAGGAATGAATGTTGCTTGAAATATGTTTGCCTGTGAACTACTGCTACCAAAGAGACAGTATGTCTTTTAGATGCTGTCAGATGTGAACTTTCAGACTGTGCACGAGTTATAGAGCACATGCAGTACCTTATTTAAGACCACTGAATACACATTCAGAGGTGCATTATATTCATGTATGTCCATATGAGTGTGATTTTGTTTTAAAAGTAATAATGGAAAGCTACATAGTTCAGGATCAAAGCAAGGAAAGCAACATTTGTGTCTATGATCAGATATATTTGTGCATGGATGCAGAAAAACAAGTGTTGGAGATGTGCTTAGAGGCAACACGGCATAGGAGGTGCAAACACCGTTTTCTCTCACCTATATATGAGAAATATTCCTCTATTATGCAAATTTGTGATTTGTTGTGTGCAAGAACAACAGAATACATTCAGATGTGTATAGCCAGAGGTGAGATAATCTTATGCCAATGTGAAAGCATTTTCGTTCCAAAAAGGGAAAAAAAGCAAAGGTGAGAAAGCATCTAAAAGGGAACATAGATATGTTCTGAAATGAAGACAGAGTGAGATATAGATATGAATTAGAAAATTGAGCTGTCATGAGTGTTAAGCACGTTCTTGCACAGCCAGCTATGATCAGTTTATATGCCTGAGCTGGGTTCATGAATATCAATGAATTAATCGCAAGTCACATTTTCACACAAGGAAAAAGAAAGGCAGAATCTGAGATAATGAAACTGTGACGAGAATGTTAAGAAGGTTCATCTTTTGCTCAGATACAGCATCCAGCAACTATATGTCATCATCTATCAGATTTATTTATTTGATCTCTTAATGATCAACATCCTTTATTTTTTGCAAGTAAAATACACTGGGCAAACTTTATTTATAAAGAACTTTTCATAAAAAGCTGTCCAAAGTGCCTTTCATAATTATTTTTTAGAAACATCTGTCTACATCACAAGCCTCCTCACCAAGGACCACAGAGGGCGTCTCACCACAGGAACCACCAAGATCAAGGCAGGCTGGAGCCTACACCACAGCCTGCAGTGAAGGACCCCCCACCCTCCCCCGACCAGGGTGATCTCCTTATTTACTACACAGCCTGTATCATGACATGATACAAGGACTCACTTGAAACATTCAGAGTTGTTATAAGATGCTATCTCATTTGTGCTCCAGTTCACATGTAAAAACATTTTATCTACAGGTTGCCAGCCAGCAAAACCCTTTGCATTTTATAAACAATACTTCAACATCATGTAAGTCTAAATAGTGTTGAAGAACAAAATTATTAAAATTAGTGCAATAATAAATCAGAATTTAAATGTTAAATTACCCTATTTGAAAAGATACATATCTAAGATTGTAATCACAACAAATCTCTTTTAGATGTTGCCTTGGCTGTAGTAAATCTTGTCTTATGTGTTGGACCACCAACATTGCAATGCAAATTTTTCAATTTCCTATAAATTTCTTTTACAGCCTACTTACCCTAGCCTTTATTTTTCTTCATGGTAAACAGCTTTGTAGCTGTGCCGGATCAAATGATGCCATACACCCTTGAGTCTCATTTACAAATTGGGTTTTAACATAGGTTAGAATAATTGATCCTTCACACCTCCATCCTCCTGTTGGACTTGGAAATCATTAACAGCTGAATGGATGGGCAGATGTCACAAATTCTTCCATGAATGCAGCAGAAAGGATCAAAGAGAGAGGAGACTTGGTGGAAAAACATAAAGCCAGGATACACCCATGTTTCCATTGCTGAAGGTTTTTTTTTGTTGTTTGGATTCTGGGTTATTTCTTGGGGGCAATAATGGTGTCACAAGTGAACACTTAAAAGCATTGAACTCAAAGTAAAACCTTATATTATAAAACTGTGTCAGATATCAGATTTTAACTTATCCAATACAAGGAATTCATTTGCAGCTTACTGCAGACACCAGTCAATATTCAAACTGAAATGTGAAAGACATAAATCGAAGAAAATAGAAGAGTGACAGTTGAAGGAAAAAAGATTGTGAATAACTGTTGGTTCTCCTAAGAGACTGGTATGCTGGTCTGATGATCGTCTTACCTGAATATCCGAGAGGGAAGACAAGTCTCCTTGTCTGACTCCAACGATGATGGAGTAAAATTTTCAGACGAGTGCAGGCTGTTCTTGTCCTTCAGATTTAAACCACTTAACCAAAAGATAAAAGAAAATGTTTCAGATACTTTCAGTAAAATAAAAAGTTCTTTTAATGGTCTTGCTGACATCAAAAGAGTTTCACATCCGATGGATTCTTTGGTGGCCTCTCTCAACCGAAGACTTAGTATTGACATCAAACTTGAGCTTTCAGTCAAAAAATGTTATTCATATGAATCCACCATCTGAATATTTTCACTATAAATTTCACTTACTTCGGGCTCAACATTGTTGTCTCTAAAATCAATGGTCATGTCGTTAGTTTTTTAAACATTCAAGTCAAAATAATTGTCATCACACTGAGGCTGTCATAATCAGGCAGGACCATGTTTGGACTCTGGCCCCTGAAGAAGGGATAAAAGGATAATATCATCCGAAAACTTCACAATAGATAAACCTGCTCTCTGAAGATTTTCTACAGCTGCCAGTGTACCTGATGAACAGAAGTGGAGACAATACACCAGTGCTTGGTCATGTCCTCCTGGACATTTGTGCATTCGCAAACACATTCTGGACTCTCTCTGCTAGAAAATTCTGCAACAGCACGAGCACCTGCTCTATAAGAGAAAAATAAGAAGCAAGCCTCTCCATCAAAATGTATGACTGCATTTTGTTAAAACCAGAGGGAAAGTCAGAAAATAAAAGTCTTGCGTTGGATCCTGAAGCTCATACACAGTATACTCACTATAAAGTTTTGCATCCTCCACTTCTTTATGTGACTGATAGGCAAACATCTGTCAAAGATAAAGTTCTTCATTACAAGAGACATCAGTGCCGACGATCTAAAATCATTGAACTCTTTTTTTGATTTGGTAACCAACATAATATCTGATGCCTTCAACTTTTCTTTCTTTTTTTTTTTAACCACAATGAAAGTTTTCCTCTGGTATTCACACAGCCATGAACAGCACCATTCTCTCCAGGTTTCCTTGACATTGTTAAGAAAACAGACGGATTCCCATCTGTCCTGCCCTGACATCAACTACAAACAGAAGGTAGGACAACCAGCTGCTGCCCATGTAAAAAAATAGAAAACATCTACTGCACAGCCTCCATATGAAACAGAGCAGACAATCATCAGGAGCACCTGCAGGACAACAAACTATCAAAATCATTAACCAACATTATGAATCCACAACAATGAAAAGTGTCTGTGTGTGCGTGTGTAGGTGTGTGTGTGAGAGAGAGATACAGAGAGAGAGAGAGAGAGAGAGTGCATATGTGTGCATGCATTCACATATGAGTGCTAATTAAGAAATATGTTAATGCAGGAACTGCACCTGCTCCAAGAGAGTGAAGGAGACAGAGAGACCTCCAAGCACCACCACAGGAAGGACCACAAACCCACCCAGAAGCATGGAGAGAAAGGCCAATGGAGCATGGGCCCCAGAGGACCAGGGACACCAGCCCACCGACCCCACGAGGCACTGAGCATGAGACACAGCGGAACCAAAGGCCCTTCAAGCCGAGAGCCTCGGTAAGGACCTCAGTCAGCAGTGAGGGGGTCAGACTGCCCTGAACACCCGCCTGCCGCAGGTCGGTGCCCACCCCAATGCCCTGGCCAAGCACTTCGGAGACCATGAACCCTGGCAGCCCTCCCTGTTCCCATTATGATTAGTTGTGTGCAATGAATCCATAACATTATGATAGATTAAACTAGTAGTCTTAAAAATACCTCTAAGTAAGTTGGGCCATATGCACGCTGGAGGCAGCAGATATTTTTACTCGTTTAATCTGTTGCTCAAGGTGGCTTTTTGCATTCATTTAGGTTTCCGCTAATACTTTCCATATCTAAAAATGCTGCCATACTCTGACAATAGAACAGAGTGGAGCTTGTTGTGTCTGCAGAAGGCACACAAATTAATGAGCATAGCTACTGGCATTGTCATATTATGCTGTAAGACTTTAAATGACAATGGCATTTTAAAGGGAAAGGACATGGGAAGATTTGAACATTCTGAACCAGGATGGTTGGAATCTAAGTAAACAAGTCATTTGTTATTTTAATTGTGCTAGAAAGCTCATTAACAATCTGTCTTTATGTTCTCTCAAACAGCAGTACCGCTGTAGTGAGCCGTGCTGTAACTCAGCAGTATTGACTTTGCTCAACTCGCTTTGGCTTCTGAGGACCTTTCTTAGCTGAGACAACCTACATGTCACAAATCAAATCATTTATATGCAGTTCATGCTGTAGTTTAAATTGCAAGCCTTTTTTCCACCCACAAATGTCTTGCCGTTTACAATATTTACTTTCTCAAGGAAGCTTTGATGGAGAACGGGGAGGAGAAAACAGCAGCTGAAGACAAAATAGGGGAGCGTTAAAGTGAGCTGTGGGGATGTGTAGATAGAGGAAGAGGGATGGAGAAAGAAGGATCTTGTGGCTTTATGGTTGTACTGATGTGTGTTTGCTCAAATAAAATTGGGGTATCAATGCAACTCTTGGTAACCATGGCTACAGCAGAGCCTCTCGGAGCATATATAGAGTGTGGCTGCTTTGCGGCCACAGAGGGACCAATTATCGCTTTCTGAATTAGTGAATAGTGAACATTGAGCCCTGTGTGCTTACACCGGTACATCTCAAGTGAGGCCCATATGCTTTAATTGTGCAGATTAGGAGAACATGTCTGGAATGATAATACTGGTAAGAATGCACGGAGGATAATAATTTGAGAAAAGATGATTTGAGTTGTGTTCCATTATTAGAGCATGAACATTGTGTTATTTGTGCAAATTATTAAATTTGACTGATCGGGTGAAATGAGTGAGAAAGGCATTTGAAGCATTGTAGATATTGAGATACCTACAAGCACTGTCTAGTTTTTCTTAAAATTTCTAATAAACCATGAGCTGACTCAGTGGCTTTTTAGTGTATTATGCACTGTCACATATTGTATACTGCGTTTTTGTTGCACAATTACAGGAATAAATAAATAAATACTTATTAAGGTGAGGTTCTAATTAAGTAGGAAACTTCTGAATTGTGTCAGTGGAACACAATACAGTATATACGTTCACACAACAGTTTTATCATGAAAGACCAAATCAAAACATTTATTACAAACACCAACAAGTGTGTTATTGGAAGACTTTTGGAATGAAATTATATAACATTTTCCTTTTGATTTAAGGGTAAAAAAAACTGGTTATTTGATATTTTCAAAGAAATATTACTTCGAAAGTTTTTGGTCCACTAAAGATTCAGGTTTTTTTTCTGTTTAACACAAGTAATGAAACATGAAAGAGAAAAAAACCTGACTTTAAATGAGCATGTGTGCGTTATCCATTCACATCACTCCCTGCACACAGCACAGAAAATCATACCCTTTATGGATAGATACTCAACCAGACCCGGCCCTATCCAATTTGGTGCCCTAGGCAAGATTTTAATGTGGGTGGCGCCCCCTTGCATCGCAGTAAATTCCACTACTAATGTAGTCTACATATACTTACAAGAAAGTTAATAGCTTTGTCTTGAACATTTTTTTATTCCGATAAAGCAATTGCACATTGAAAATGCTTTGAGAGAATTAAAGAAATTAATACAAAAAACCTTATTAGTACCTTATCAGTTATATGAGATAGGCAGTCAACCGGGTCTACTGGAGCAGCAGAAGGTCCACTTGATGCTGCTGCATTACTGCTGGGTTGTGCTGCAGAGGTGGAGGTGGCAGGAGGATTTTCAAGGATGGGCCTGAGAAACCTCAGCAGTGCATCTGAAGACAGAAGAGCAGTAAGTAATCCAACAATAAATACAGGATTTAAAGAATATGATATACAGTGTATAATATACTGTATAATATACAATGTACATTTTCCAGTTTTATTGTCATTACAGTGAAAGAATCCGTTTACTGCAGTAAGGCAAGGCAAGGCAAGTTTATTTGCATGGCACATTTCATATACATGACAATTCAAGGTGCTTAACATACAAACATTAGAAACATTACAGCAAGGTGCAGAAGGCAATAAAAAGAATTAAAAACAAAAGTAAAATCACAAAGTAAGAAAATTAAAGAAAGAAAGAAACCCTCAGAAAAATAAAAAACAATCATCATAAAAGGCTGCAAATAGAATTTTTTTTAACCCTGATTTAAAACTGCTGACAGTTTCAGCAGACCTGCAGCTTTACTATAGTAATCTAACATGTGGGAATGCTAAACTATGCTCTAATTATGAGCAAATTAAAACACTGATGTTAAGTTTAATATGATAAACGCACTTCAGGCAATATGAACTGTAACTCAACAAACGGCTAGGCTGACAGCTTAGGAAAGTAGACTATATCATTATTCTATTGCTAGTAGGCTTTGTTATTCCGTTAAATTATTGTGGGCATATTATTCTTTTCTTAAGACATAATAATACCAACTAATTTTAAGAATAGTATTAGTTACACTTTTTTTTCTTCCCCCATTTCTGTCGCCCCCTGGATGTACGCGCCCCTAGCACTTGCCTATACTGCTTATGCCACCGGCCGGCCCTGTACTCAACCATTCTCATTAAACATGTGTGGTGCATCTGAGCAACTGGAGAGGAACGCCAGGAATGTTTATGCACTATTTTGATGGGGATTTTATGGAAATTGCACGACAACAGCACAAAAAAGGCCTCGGAAACCACAAGGGCAATTTAGATGAGCAGCTTCAATTTTTGTTTCAGGCAATATTTTTTTCCAAGAAATTAAGGTGGGCATTAAGGTACTGAGGAAAACTTAATGATTAGTATCTAAATAATTTCCTTTAGTTTCTCTTGCTTTTGACATCTACAACACAAATAGTTTTATTTCAAGGCCAAGTTCAGTCTTCACAGTTTTTTTTGGCCTTAATCCAGGCTGCATCTCCTGCTGGGAAATTGAAAGTGTAAATGTATGTTTCAGGTTAACGTTGGGGAATCAGAATGTGGCAAACACCACATATGAGCACATCTATATGTGGTTCCCAGCTGTCTAAGGAAGTGTTGATAGGGAAGGTGCAGTTTCACTTGACTGGGCTGCTGCCAAGCCTGGCTGGAAGCTGGAGGAAGGGACTCTCACCCTTACCTGTCTCCACGTGAGCAACAGAAATATAATTGATTAGAAACAATCCAGCATAAGTTGAACAGTCAGAAAACCCTTTTTATTCTTATCCTGAAGTTTATCAGACAAAACAGTCTGCTTGCTATTCTTTGTCTGACCTGCTCTGGTCTGACTTATTTCTAGTGGGATGAGATAAGATTCCCTAACCAATCACTACAGGGTATTTTCTGCACAATTTGACAATAGCTTGAGAGTGTTTTCTGCTAATCTTAAAGCCTTCATATTGCGATCCCCTTGGCAACAGAGACAAATGCAGACAGATGACTTAATTGTACTTCTTTGTAGGACACATTTCATTCTTTGGCAGTATTATCAAAAACAAGAGTTATTGCTCACAATAAATCATGTCTGCATTTGCCATGACAAATGAGCAGGAATGGATCATGGGAAATAATCTATACAAGGTGACTTTTACAACCTGTACAATGACACACAAACCTTAATGACTGTACAGTATGAGGACCAATTTATGCTTTGCCTGTTTCTGAAAGGGAATAGGATATGAAAATGTTCACCCAACCTAGTCTGAGATCCTGTACACAATCCAATGTAGAAACAAAACGTAAGTAGAGTAGTACTGTACACTGCCTCGCTGATAGGGAAAAAAGGTTGCTGCTTAGTTTTAACTAAGCAAATAGGTGCAGGCTTCCGATTAGATAATTATTGCATGGATAATTATCTTTCAGCTGGCCACAAATTATTTAACCCCAAATTATACTTATCTCATTTCTTAAACAGCATGTTGAGGGACCAAGCGGCAACTTGATCTCTCCGTCAGAGAAATGTGAAGCCTATGCGGAGCCTGGAGTGGCATTTCAGCATACATCCACTAGAGGCTGGCTCCAAAGGGGAGTCAATCCCCAGGCTACCATGTTAAAAAAGGCCAACTTCACAGCAGAATTAATCTTGTATACAGCCAGGTATAAAAACATTTAGGTTTTGTAGGTCAAGTTTACCTTCATGACAACTGTGGGGGGAAAGAATTTCTTTTATAATGTATCCTTTTAGATGCTATTTAATCTGTAAATTCTTTATAATTAGGGATATGTCCTTTTGATCGACAGGTGACAGATATCTGGCCGGCAATGGACACAGGGTAACACAACCGTGGGTTTTAGCCGGCTAACAGCGTGCATTAGCTTTAGCCCACCTACCTCCGATAGCTAGTCAGCTTCCATAAGCACCAGGCTAGCCGGTTAGTTCTAAGTTACAGGGAGCTCAGAGTTTGATGGGTGTCCTTTCTCTGTAAGCCCCCCTCTCAGGGCCACCTCTTCGCCACTTATTGTATTTTCCGGGAGTGACGAGACCCATGATGCTGCCAAGATGGCGACGATGGTAACCGCCTGACAGGCCTCAATTCATCTCTTCAGAAAACTACGGGAGGGGCCCGACATTTATTTGATGGTCTATGGAAAAGATATGTCCTGTGGTTGTGGAAAAGATTAGGGTTTAGAACTTTAAATCTGAAAGGATAGTGGGGAACCTTTGTCTTCAAGGAAGAAATGGGATTACAAAAAAACATAGTGAGTGAAGTGATCTTTAATGTTTGGTGAAATTCAATCAAAGAAATACAACAGCAGAACTCATGGATGTGTTTAATGATTAAACTAACAGCATTTCTGCACAATGGGAAGAGAACTCGCATATCAGTGAGGTAACTGGAAGAAAACGCTTCAATTTGCAAGGAATAAAGACTGGACTCTGAAGCATGAGAGAAGGTCAAGTGGTCTGATGAGTCCAGATATACCCTGTTCCAAAACGATGAGCACATAAGGGTAAAAAAAGAGGCAGATGAAGTGATGCAGCCATCATGTGTAGTTCCTTTTGTACAAGCCTGTGGGGGCAGCACTATGATCTGAGGTTGCTCCAGTTGTCAACCAGTTCAGAAGCATTATGTCCCAAAGAATGGGGTCAGCTGACAGAATATACTGAATGAGCAGGTTATTCCATTAACAGAGTTTTCTTCCCTGATGACACAGGCATATCCCAAGATGACAATGTTAAGATTCATGGGGCTCAACTTGTGGAAGTGGTTCAGGGAACATGAGACATCATTCTAACACATGGATTGACCACCACAGAGTCCAGACCTGAATCACGTTGACGATCTTTGGGATGTGCTGGAGAAGGCTTCGCACAGTGGTTGGACTCTCCCATCATCAATGCAAGATCTTGGTGAAAAGTGAATGCAACACTGGATGGAAATGAATTTTGAGACATTGCGGAAGTTTATCTAAACAATGCCTGAAGCAGTTATGTGCCATAATCAAAGCTTCAGGCGGTCCAACAAAATATTAATGTGTAACCTTCGGTTGCAACTTTTTTTTTCTGGCAAGGCAATATAGTTGACCATTGGGGCTTTATACAATAGGCTGCTCAAGAATATCTCAGACATTAATGTATTCATTTGCAGAAACCATTGGAATTAGTTGACTGATAACAATGAGACATATTTGATTAAGTTGTATGGACAGTGTTAATAACCTTTGTGAATAACCTGTTTCTCTGGACATGGAAAACCATAAGCATTCTCAAAATGACAACACTCAAACTGGACACCCCCCTTCAAGATTGAAAACATGTGACACATCATTCTCCCCAATCATATTTGTTATTCATTTTGCACAATCATGTACAATACTTGCATGTGTCAAAGCAGCACTTAACAGCAGCAGTGGGGTGTAACATCTGATGCATCTTAATTGCCTTTTTAGCATTGTTTTTACATTTATGGTCTAATTTAGGAGTCGTTCTGCTCAATGACATGTCTCTCTGTGAAAAACTCCATGACTTCATCAGCATGTTGTAGGCTAACTTCTTAAAATTGTTGAGAATTTCCCTCATCTGTGAGCGGAATGTAATTATCTCCTCTTTAATTAAAGGGGAGTCACACTTCACTGTGTATTTGAAGTTGAACGCTGTGTTTCGGCCCCCAAAGCTTTAGCTTTGACACCTCTTTTCTTCATTTATGTGCAAAACTGTCTCTTCCTCTGTAAACATTATTGGGATTGGCTAAGTGTTCTTGGCACATAAAGCTCTCTGTTTCTAAGCAACACAGGGAGATGCTCTCAACTTTACAAGGATTACAATTAGATTTTGTGTCAATCAAATCAGCTTTTCATTATAGTCACAACCCATCAACATGACCAAGGAAATCACACTGTCTGCAGTTCATTATAATTTTGTTCCACTGCTAGGCTCGCTGTCTATTATTAACACTCCCTGTTCCTATAAGAGGAAAATAAAAAGACAATCCAGTGTGTGATTAGAAGATAAGTAGAGGACTTAAGCTGAAAGTAGCTTGTTACGCTCAGTGGCAGCATACAATCTACATTACTGCCTTTACAGATTTTATTTTCCTGCTTCATGCTGGGACTAGTTTAAATAACCCACTTAGGGAATAATAATAAAAAAGTCAATATCAGCATCAGATACTACAGAGTATTTGTTCCCTTGAGTTTCAAGCAAGGCGATAAGCTTTCCATACCCAGTCTGTGTGTGTGTGTTAAGTGTGTTAAAAATATAACAGCATCTGTGATTCATATGCATTACTGTGCAAGCACTGAAGAAAAATGGAAAGGCCACTCTGCGGGAAGCACTGCCAAAGATAGGCACCACTCGCTGTGAGAAAAACGTGATTACAGAGTTAGAAACAAAAACCATCAACCTTACGGTTGACCTGGGAGATAAGTGTGTCTTCATGTGTCTGAGGGTGTGAGCCCCATTTATCACACCAGGGAGGTTATGCTGCTTTAATGAGGAGAAAATGAACGGCACGTTGAGTGTGTAAAACTGAAATCTTGCCAGAAACTGTGGCATGCTCAGCAGAACTGCAGACTGGAGGTTGTCCATATGTTTAATTAATATCTAAATCTAAAATATTTTATTGAAATGTAAGCAACATTGTTACTTGTGTCTTTCCTCTGAGGGGCTTTGTTTTTTTGAGAGTCATTTATCACAAGTTTATATTGCAATCTCTGGGGATATCTGAGGTCTTTGTTCTGGAGAAAATTTACAGCTTTGAAATCCAGTGTGGGGATAATTACTTGGAGTTTATTGGATCCCTAAGATGTGGTTATAAAAAACACTAATGAGTTTTTTGGCCAGGATCCTTTATGATCTCAGCTGCAAGATTTCAGAGACCAATTTTCTGTTCAGCCCAAGACTCTTCATTCTAAACAATGGGTGAGACTTAATGAGAAACAAGTTCATTAAAACTTGTATCCAACTAGTGATGCAGAAGAGTTTTAAAGGCTGAGAGTATAATTTCAGTTACTGGCTCAGATAGCTAGATGACCTATACCCCTTTCATACTGGTCAAAAAACCCGTTTAAACCCGCGTACAATCGGCTTTTGGTGCCGATGTGAAAGGCTCAGCGACCCGCGTCGACCCGCGTCCATCGACTCGGCAAGCGACGGATGACTTTGGGCGGTACATGTCCACAACATGACATCTTGCCAGTTGCTTCTCATATGAAGGTAACAAGACATCTCTGTTTCAAGCACGCATTCAGGAGCCTACATTCTGTGGTAAAATCGGCCGCCACCCGCTGAGTTGTTTGGATGGACTAAAGTGCAAAACAAGAAAGCAAATTAACTCCCGTCTGACTCGCTCTCTACATTGTTTACTTGCCTAGGTTTCTGTTGTGCTGGGTAACATCGTGAACGTGAATGCAGCATGATTGCATTACCAGACTACATCTGTGAGCAACCCAGCTGCCAGCAGAGGATCAGACAAGCGTTTTTTTGTCAATGTGAAAGGAGCCAAATGCCGATTGATCGCGGGTTAACCCAGCTTTGAAAAACCGGCGTCGACGCGTTAATTTCAGTGTGAAAGTGGCTTTAGAAGAAGTTGCAGAACATAACGGCTGCTGGGTGGTTTTGTAACGCTACTGGGAGCTCCTTTCTCACATATCAGCTTCATTAGATGTAAATTTCTCTTTCACTCCATGTTTCATTTAAGTTTGCAGCAGATAACTTCAAAAGATGTAGCTCATATGACTGATACTTTGCTGTTTGTTAAATCAGTGAGAGGTGGGGAACTAAAATTTCCAGATTTCAGCTCGAAGGTTGGCAATTACAAATCAGAGATCCTTGTTTGTAAATGAAACATTAACCCAAGTACCAGTCGATTGTTATTAGCTTATTTATATTTTCATTCAAGTGAAATAAATGACAACTTAGGAGATCTGATTTTAATAAAGCTTAAAAGCAAGTTAGAGATTCAACTTTTGGAGGTATCTTAGGGCTGGGTGATATGGCCCCAAATCAATATCACGATATATTGAGTACTCAATCTTGATAACGATAAATGGACGATTACAGCACCAAGGCGCACAATTTCTATTAGGCACCAATGTAATATCAGACTGATGTACGGGTCCATCGTGCAGCTCTTTGCCCTGGACATACTTGGTTTTTGCAAAATATTTAATATGAATTAATTTTGTACTAGGACCAGTAGCACTGACTGACCAGCCCCATTGTATTTTCATTTTCTTAAGGTATAAAAACTTATCTGTTGATATTAGTTTTAGTTGTAAATCTCGGTATCTGTAAATTTCCGATATATTGCCAACCCCTACATTGAATGCAGCATCATTCAAAGTCAGGTGATGCACTAGAGGAAAGAGTGTGGAGAACATTGTAGTGACGTAACTTTACTCTGGAGACCTAAACGCCTCATTTAACTCATTTTCTACATTTATGGAGGCCAAACCAAAATGCCAGGATTACGTTTTTCTTAGGTAGTGACTTTGCAGTGACTTAGAGGCCTAAATGCTTCAGAGCTGAGAGGGGAAAAAAGTATTTTTTTCATGATGCCCTGTTTAAATAATCCTCAGCTGATTGTAATTGTGCTCCTTTCTTGTTCTTGCAGCTTTCCAGAGTTTTACGTTTGCTCAAGTATCCGGCAGAAGACTCTGAAAATCCACCACAGGTAAACGCCTCGTCTCGCCTCTGCAGAATATTTCTGTTTTAACATTACACACATTTCAGATGCTGCTGACCTGGACATTTGTGCACAGCATTTCTCCAGAGTCTCCAGTTGGCCCTTGGGATCAGATATCACTGTATGCAAATGGGTAGCATTAGTAAGTCTGTGAGGTTTCCTGGAAACCTCTCCTGACTACGTACATGTCGAAGCGTCATTGGGCAAAACACAGAACCAGACGTTGCTTACTGATGTGTCTATCAGGGTAGGAATGTGTGTGATAGGATGAAATAGTCAGTGTGTTACAATAGGAGAGCTGTACGAGTGAGTTTATTGTTTATTGTTAAAAGTGGGACGAGCTAGTCTTCCTGGGGTCCCTCCAAACAACATTACAAAACAAGCATATTTTAGACAAGAAAAATCATAATTACTAGGGGTGTGAATCTTGCAGCAACTCAAGATTCAATTCGATTCAGATTTTTGGGGTGACTATTCGATTCTGTATCGATCCAAACCGATTTTAATTCACATTCAATCCTTATTTAGTAACAATTTAGTTGCTGATTAACTCCGTTGCTCTATAAGCAAGAAACAGGAATTGTTTCATTAGTTGTAAGAAAACTGATAATTTTCATAAAATTTTTTTTTAACATGTCTTGGTCACTTACCAGCAGCTTTGAAAGTCGAACTAATAATTTTTTGCCTTTTAAAAAATCGATTCCTGGAAATATTGAAACGATTCTGAATCTTGATTCTGATAAAGAAAGATTTTTTTCACCACTCCCCATTATAACCGAGCATTGATAATCGTGATAATAAAAGCTGTACGAGTGTGAGTAATGTTTTGAAGAGCTGTAAGTAATCAATGTGACTGGAAAAGCGGCAGTAAGGGTGCGATGCTATTGCTAATTTATTAGCCAGACAGGTTTCAGAGAAACTTGTTTACTGTCATTCCAGTCACGCCTAGAAGAGCATGGCAGAAAAAACCCGTACAGGAAGAGTAATGCGGCACGCCCCAAACTCATGCTGATGCACTGCGGGAGAAACTTCACAGCTGTCAGCTGAAAATATGAATAACGAACGCATCACAGGAAGTTTCAAAATGTTTTATTTGATAAGGGTACACACACCTGCTTAAAGCAACAGGCTGTAGTCCTGACACTGCCAGCACACTAGTGAGGCTGCTAAACTGGTTTATGTTGGTAAAGGAATTATGGAGGCTGAGATCCATCAGTGGGAGGAGAAAACGGCTGTGAGCGACGTGGTTGGATGGAGAGTAAACGAGCGAAGTTCCTGTCAGCAGCTTGCAGCACATGCCTTCATTAACATGCAGCTGATTTCATTACCAGCTCATTTCATATTTCGGCCAGATTACTGCCGTCAGTCTGGTCCCAACCGCCCCAGAATTCAGATTTCCAGCTGCTGGTCGGCTGATGCTGCTCTGAAGCCACTTTGAACATCTGGACAATAAGGAAACAGCATCTAAATCGGAGTTTATTGTAGTTTGTGGAGTCAGCCGGAGACCAGGCAGGTATCGATTATTACTCTACAACTCCACAGCTTCACACACACGTTTGGGTCTGAAGCTTTACTGTAGGAAAAATCCATGGACTTTTTTATAATCCAGCGAGTTAATTGACCTGCTGACCTTGTTTTTAGAGCTGGTTGGTGGTTGCTGTGGTAACCATTGGCACTTCACTTGTATTTGTTGAGCTTTGATGAACCACATCCTCATCAGTCAGCTAACAACATGAACCCCCGCTTGATTTAATGTAATTTAGGTCTTCACTTTACAGCTGCTGGTCCAGAATTACAGGATTTTATTTTATTTTTATTCATTTATTTAATTTATTAATGCTACCCAGGTGCACAAGTTAAAAAACGTTATCTAGTTTCTCATCATTCTGACTGTTATCACTAAGATCACCAGTCTGTCCCGCTCTTTCATGTTGTGTCCGGCACACCAGAACAGGTGTTTCCACAACAGGATGTCTCGGTTTGTTTACATGTCTGTGTGTGTGTGTCTCTGTGTGTGTTTGTGGTGCAGACAGCAGAACAGGCGTTCAGGCAGATCCAGAACATCGTTGACTTCAGCTCCAACGTGATGAGCAGCCTGCTTGGGGAGAAGTTCATCCACAGCGGGGTAAGACTCTGTTTGGTTTCTTTTTGGACATGGAATCTAAAATTAATCTTACAATGCATCACCAGTGATAAATTTTATGCTTCAAAACAGGAAGAGAGACTTTTTTTACTACATGTGTTTGTGTTGTCTAAGCAGATGCTAACTTTGTTTATGATGCAACAGGCCTGCATGGGGGTTTTGCTGCTAGTTTTCCCATCTTTTCAGCAGCTCTGATAAGTCACAACAATGAGCTTGTGTGTTTTTATGCCCACTCACACTGCTCTCTATCTACAGTCTGATGTTTCTCTGCTCTGATTTGTGTGGGCGAGGCGAGGACGTTGTTTTCTTTTTTTCCTCCCTTTTCACCAACTACCTCCATATCTGGTGGAAGATTTTGATATCGGTGCACCAGGTTTTAATATCTGCGAAAACAGGTACATCCAAACATCCCCACAATGAAATGCTCCACCTGCAATGCATCAAAGGCATTCCTCTTCAGTGGTCAAGACTGAACAATGTCCACACGTACACCACCAAACACTTTCTGTCCGTGAACGATCAGTAGCTTGCTGTTCAACGCCCCTCTGCTCCACAGCCTATCTCTGCCTCCTCCTTTCTGATATCTCCATCCGTATATTCTGGCTCAAACCGATAGGGACGGCCGTCATATTCAAAGTCTTTTTCGATTTCCAATTCCGATTCCAATTATTCTGCCATGTTGTTGAAAAGTTAGCCTCCATTAGCTTCCATGTGCTTTCTTCTGAACGGCCGCTGTAGTAAACAAAGTGAGGTCGCTAATGACTGGCTGCGTGACGTCACGCCCCAGACGCTGTAAAAAATAGCGTTTTAATCTCAGCCCAGGAGCGTAGAAATTCCAAAAGGCACTGGGATGGAATGATTACTACGGTATTTACACAGACATTTTAAAAAATTGCTGATTTTTAACTGATTTAGTATCGCAAACGCACGCCCAATACTGCTCCATGTATGCCGTTTTGGTGTTTGCCGTTTGAAACAAATATCTCAGGGAAGGATCCAAATCTCCAATAAGTACCACAGGTGTACAGTACACTTAGTTTACATCATAATTAAGGCCCCACTTGCAAAAAAGTGGACTTCTCCTTTAAATAATTTTGTGGTCGTTTTTAGGAAGAAAGCTAAAATTTAATCCTGTAAATTACTCTGATCTACCGTCCGCTCTACATTTCCTCAACATTTTCCACATGCCTCTAATGTCCTGGTACCAGATATCGTATGATCTCCCTCATATATTCTGTGTCCAAACTCTAACTTGGCCTTTTTCCTCTCAGTCCCAGAGGACTGGCTGGTCCTTTCTTTGCTCTCTCCTGGCCCAGATGGCCCAGTAACGGGCTTGTGCAGAGCCTGAGGTCTGAATGTTGAGCTGATGAAGCGGGGGAACGACTAAAACCTGCAGGGTCCTAACTTAGCCTTGCATTAACTGGTCAGAGTGGTCTTGGTAGCTTAAAGAGGACCTGCTGAGTATCGGACATATCTATTCCTGGCATCACTGTGTTGTGCAGCTTGATGACATCAGGACTGTTTTCCCCTGCGTTACTCTCTGCCCCCGCATGTCGGAGGTGCATGCAGGTGCCCTGCATCTGGAAATCAAACACTGTAGATAAGCCTGTTCCTCACAGCATAGCAGCCACTTTAACAGTCTGTGGTCGGATAGCATCTCCTCACACGGAGAAAGAGAGAATCCGATCTTTGACTGATTTATTTTTTATGGAGTTTGCTGAGATTGTTTCTGTGATTGCATCACTCAGCTGCTCGGAAACCTCTGGGTGAATCATACAGGGCGCTGTTTGGCCAAATACACTTAACACCAGAGGGTGATTTCAACATTTAATAGAACAGATGATGCTTGTGTTCAACAGTTGGGTGGGCTTTTTTCTCTGCAAGAATCAGGCTCTTTTTTCAGAGTTCAGGATAAGAAAGCTCCAAGTAATGTAACTCTGCGCCTTTCATAAAGTCTGGACGGGGGCTGAGCAGTTGTGGTCTGCTGGCCTGATCAAGTCATAAATCTGATCAGGCTCCAAAGCTGTAATCCTTCACTACAGCTAAGTTTACTGCTCTCCCACAAACAGCTGAGAGATCAGAGCTCCAAGTCCCACCTCATGATGTATTTCAACTAGGGGTGTAACGATTCATTTTAACGATGATTCGATTCATATCACGGTTTGTGGTCATGATACGATTCAGTGACTTGAAATCGATTCAGTCTATCTATCAACAACTATCATCAAAAGTTCCACTAGTATGATCGTCATAAATACCAAGATGCTGGACAAAGAATGGAAGTTTCTTAGTAAGAGGAATCTTAGTTCCTTGCAAGGGAATCAAGTATAAATTAAAAATATGGGTATAAACAAAATAAGAACCAATAATTTATAGCAAATCCATTCACAACTTTTTTTGTATTTATTAAGTTCACCACTCCAAGTTGAATCAACAGGGGCTAAACCTTTTGTGGCATTATTTTAAATAATTAGACAAATGTTTAAATGAAAGTACAGTCAGTGCAAACAATATTTTAATAACCTGCTACTTCCACTATTTTATCAACATAAAAAAGTGCAAAAATAAAATCTTCCGTGCTTCGATCCAAAGTATTATTTTCTCAGTATCGATCGGATCGATAGAATACCTTTTATAATGATAATAGATGGGTAATAAAATACAGACCTTTTACTGATTTAAAATTATCAGTCGTGACCTTTGAAGCTTTGTATTTGAGCACTTTTGCTATAACTGGATCCCCCTGAACAAGCCTCTCCTCCCTCCTGCAGGACTTGCAGGCCCAGGACCGCGCCCACCGCATCGGCCAACAGAACGAGGTGCGCGTGCTGCGCCTGTGCACTGTCAACAGCGTGGAGGAGAAGATCCTGGCGGCGGCCAAGTACAAACTGAACGTGGACCAGAAGGTCATCCAGGCCGGCATGTTCGACCAGAAGTCCTCCGGCTACGAGCGCAGGGCCTTCTTGCAGGCCATTCTGGAGCACGAGGAGCAGGACGAGGTCGGGGCTCGAGGCGGCTGCCGCACTAGGGGGGCGTGGGTGGGTGTGACCTGAACCTGTCCTCATCGCCCACCCACCCACATCCGCCTGTGCGCTGCCCCACTTCTTCTCTCCTTCTTTTTTCCCTCTTCTACTCCTCCGCCCTGGTCTTTCCTCAGGATTTCATCAATCCAAGCTTCTCCTTTTCTCCCTGATGTTTTTCTGCTTCTGTACAAACCTTTGATGGTTAATATGATACTTTACCTTTCACTCTCTTTGTGCTTTTTTTTTCATCCCCGTTTCCTGCTTTTGGCTTTTCCTGTTAATGTTATGTTTTAGTGTTAATATTTTAATTAGCAAAGTCTGTTTTTGTAGAAGTCAGAGACTTTGCTCTGAGGTACCACATGAGCATGTGGTCAGCCTCGTCTTATTCCTCCTCTTTGGTTGATCCGCAGGAGGAAGATGAAGTTCCCGACGATGAAACGGTCAATCAGATGATCGCCAGGAGTGAAGAGGAGTTTGAGCAGTTCATGGTTGGTGCCGGATCTGTTGGACTGATAATTTACTTAATTGTTTTAAAGGAGCATAGCGCTAGTTGTAGCCAGTTGTAGCCTTATTCTAGAAGACAGTCTATTCTGTAAGAGGATGTTGGGGAAACAAAATAATATTTACCATTTCAACTTGCGCAATGCACCTTTAATAATTACTTCAAATTTTAAACTTTATTGAATTTATAAAGCACTTTTCATGCTATTTGGCAACACAAAGTGCTTTACATAATAAAAAAATGATTTAATACATGCATAATCTTGTCTCTTTTCTAATCTTGTGTCTCTTCCCAGCGCATGGATCTAGACAGGCGCCGCGAGGAAGCCCGTAACCCCAAGAGGAAGCCTCGCCTGATGGAGGAGGATGATCTTCCCGGCTGGATTTTGAAAGATGACGCTGAGGTGGAGAGGCTAACCTGTGAGGAGGAGGAGGAGAAGATGTTTGGTCGGGGATCTCGTCAGCGGAAGGAGGTGGACTACAGCGACTCGCTCACCGAGAAGCAGTGGCTCAAGGTGGTGATGATGATGATGATGAGGTGGAACGAGATTCTGTCGACTCGATATCAGTTATTTGAGCGGTTCTTTTTTTTTCCTCGTTTCTTCCCCACAGGCCATAGAAGAAGGTAACCTGGAGGACATAGAGGAGGAAGTTCGCCACAAAAAGACGACTAGAAAGCGAAAGCGAGACCGCGACCACGACGGCGGGCCGTCCACGCCCGGCTCCAGCAGTGGCCGTGGCAGGGACAAGGACGAAGAGGTGAAGAAGGCGAAGAAACGAGGTCGCCCGCCGGCGGAGAAGCTCTCTCCTAACCCTCCGTCCCTCACCAAGAAGATGAAGAAGATCGTCGACGCGGTCATCAAATATAAGGACGGGTGAGATTACCAAGCAGCCTGTTGGCTTCGTGAGCAGATTAAACGTGCAAAACGAGGAAAACTAAAAGGAAAACTTTGTCTGCAGAAATGGCCGACAGCTGAGCGAGGTCTTCATCCAGCTGCCGTCTCGCAAAGAGCTGCCAGAGTACTACGAGCTCATCCGCAAGCCAGTGGACTTCAGAAAGATTAAGGTGAGAGGAAAAGTTGCTTGGTCTGGTTTTTCTTTGTCTTTGCTTCTTTTCCATCGTACGACGTCTTATTTCTGACTCCACTTCCATCAGGAGAGGATTCGCAGCCACAAGTACCGCAGCCTCAACGACCTGGAGAAGGACGTGATGCTGCTGTGTCAGAACGCGCAGACCTTCAACCTGGAGGGTTCACTGGTGAGTCTCCGCTGCTTCACTCCGAATCGAATAGCAACTGAACTTGCAACCAGTCCTTTTTCCTGCGTATGGCCCAGTAGTAGCTGGGTTAGGCTCCAGCCCTGCAGTGGAATAAGAAAGTATAGAAGAAAGCTACTTCTCGTACAGAATAACTGAGTTAGAGTCTTGTTTGTTGTGCTATGATTTATTTTTAGTATTTTTATTGATTATTAACAGATAAAGTAAATTCGCTGCACCTTTTTCATATATTTTATATTTATATATTTTCTTATATATTTATATATAAAATTTATATTTTTTGTTTTTATATACCTCTAGTTTAAAAGAAGGAAAATAAGAACCTTTTTAATAAAAATGCCAATAGTAGCAGTACTTCTAAATTAATGAAGATGATGATGAGACAGTGGCCACGGTTACAGGTTTTTTAAGTCAGAATTAATAATTCCAAATTAAGATATTCTGTAAACTCTGGGTTTACATGGAAATATGAATTCCGAATAAAAATTTACATGGAAATCACGTTTTCTTAATTCTGCTTTAAATCCAGGAGTTGGGAAGGATTCTGATTGGTTGGATTGCGCTCCCTTTCCCGCTTCATTTTATTTCGACAACATGAGAAAACGTTTGGTTTGAGCCCGTTTGTACTGTAGAGCTGTCTCTGAAACCAAAACAAAGCCTGTGACAATCCATGGCTCTCTTCTTCTCCCCCAACCGGAAAACACGCCCCTCTTTATAAAAAAATAAATCAATTTAATTTAAAAAAAAAAGAAGAAAAAAAACTCCTCTTCGCCTCATACAGTTTTACTTTATTTTTTCATTTTAAACAGAGAGCATGTTCAAATGATGTAGGCCTTACACAATATAATTCTCTTTGTATTTCCTAAAACTAATGCAAATAGGACTAGTTCAAGATGGGGCTGCTTGTGCAATACAACATGAGCTCAGCTAAGAACCGCAGCTTATTCTAATTATTCATCGTTATGATCCAAAACAGACACATTTTAATGTAAGCTATTTTTATTCTGATGCAACTTCTTAGAGCAGCAGCAGCCTGTCTGCAAAGACAGGTTGCAGCGAGTGGCTGCTGTCTCGTATTAGAGGAAAAAAGAAACATGGACGAGGTGGAATCCGCTCCACAAGTCATGAACCACAAGATGAGCAGCTCAGAGTCAAACTGGAGTCCTTTTCGATTTCGCCGCTCTCTCCACCTTGGGAATGCCAGACCAAATTTAATCCGCATTTTAGCCCTTTGCTTGTCAGACAACTTTTTTTTAGGTTGACCCGTTGTTTCTTGGAGGCAATATTGGCTCCTTGTCATCTTCGGTCGGACGCTTCCCATTTCTACCGGCGTGAGTCTCTGCCATCTTGAGTGCTGGCGCTGCGCCGTAACTCCGCCCTGTGGCGGCTGTTTACAACGAAGGGGGTGCATGTGCGCATGTTCGTACATGGACGTACATGCACGCGTGGCCGGGCCGGCTAGTAAACACAGAGCTGGAGATCAACACATAGAGGCGCTGTGTGACGTCATGCTATACTCCAGATGAAAATACACACCCAGATTATTTAATTCCTTCAGTGTGAAAACAAGGAATTTTCGCTTTTAGCTCCTTTAATTCTGATTAACATTTGCATCAGGAATGAAGTGTTTACGTGCCCCTTTTTCATGTGTTTAAAGCAGAATTAACTTTAATTCTGAATTAAAGAGGAATTAAAACGTGTGGAAACGTGGCCAATGACAAGAAAAAGAAACAGGCGGCGTTGAAGCTTCTTTTATTTCTGTCCAGTTTTAATCCAACTCTACATTAATCTTCCAGATCTACGAGGACTCCATCGTGCTGCAGTCGGTCTTCACCAGCGTGAGGCAGAAGATCGAGAAGGACGATGAAAGCGAGGGGGAGGAGAGTGAGGAAGAGGAGGAGGACCTGGATGAATGCTCAGAGTCTGAATGTGAGTATCCTACATGCCTGTAAAACGATCAGGTAGCGGGCGTTGTGACCTCACGCCACTCTGCGTTTGCCTCCCATCAGCCCGTTCAGTGAAGGTGAAGATCAAGCTGAGCCGGAAAGAGAAGGGGGAGCGGGGAGGTAAAGGCCAGCGGCGAAGGGGCCGCGGCTCCCGAGCTAAACCTGTTGTCAGCGACGACGACAGCGACGAAGAACAAGAAGAGGTGAGAGAGGAAGAAGAAAAAAAAAAGTTTTATTGTTTTAATCATTAGAGACTTTCAGAAGTAAACCTGCTTCATGTGTGTGTTTGTGTTGCAGGAGCATTCAGCCAGTGGCAGTGAGGACGACTGAACTGGCCCAACAGCCCACTGAGCCATTGACTGGACTTATATATTTTACTTAGATACAGCAGGGAGACAGTCAGTGAAGCGGCTAGTTTTACCTAGATGAGCTGATTTTTAGTGAGACAGTTGTCATTCAAGTAAACCATTAATTAAAAACCCCTAAAATATGAAAGCTATGAACCATCCTTCATATTTAAACCATTTCCCTGTATGAATAGTTGTGTGTCTCTTTGCCTTTTTTGTTTTCTCCTCCTAAGTGGAACATTGACAGAGCCTGAACTCTTATAGACTGATCGTGGGCCATCCAAACAGCTGTTTGTTTTTTGTTTTTGTTTTGTTTTTTTTAAGTGATATTATTTTGTGGTCTTATAATTTGAGTTGAAACGTACACACGAACCGGGAAGCCCCCGCGTTCCTCCAAGTCTTGAATGCATGTCGTGCGTGTCTGTGGAAATACACCTGGATGTGTCTTCACTATTATCTCTGTGTTTAATTTAAGATTACAGCCGGGATCACGGTACATCCCACCTTGCAGCCCCCTCCCTCTCAGGTCACATATGTAAAAGGGAGGGAGGGATAAGACCAATTTCCCGTGTCGGTGTCACTGGATTCCAAGAAGTACAATAAAGGCATCTCATGATTAACCTGCTGTTGTCTTCCTTTTTGGTGTGAAATTTTACTTTTTTAGATGCAGATAAACACAAAACATGCTGAAAGCATCACATTAAGAACACATTAACCTAAATTAGGCACAGAAAAGAGTAAAAAGGAGACCTGGTATAGGCCTGGGTTGTTTTTGGATAAACCAATTTAAATTATTTTGGCATCAACATATAACTTTTTCTGATGATTAAATGATTAAAACATCACAGATTCAACTGGAATTGGTTATCTCATGATAGTAGAAGTTCCTGCATCAACATTCAGGCCCGTTCTGATGCATCCATCACATCATTAAATGATGATTACATCATATTTGGCTGTAAGAGTTGTACAACTTCAGTAAGTACATACAGGTCTGTCTCAGAAAATTAGAATATTGTGATAAAGTTCTTTATTTCCTGTAATGCAATTAAAAAACATGAAATGTCATACATTGTGTATTCATTACAAATCAACTGAA